>OX451739.1:247323276-247355776 GCA_948472305.1 Vicia faba
CAAATAAACAATAACAACAACGTCAAATAAACAATAACAACAACAACAACAATGTCAAATAAACAACAATAACAACGTCAAATAAACAACAACAACAACAACAACAACGTCAACAACAACAACAACAACGTCAAATAAACAACAACATCAACAACAACAACGTCAAATAAACAACAATAACAACGTCAAATAAATAACAACAACAACAATAACAACAACAACTACTACGTCAAATAAACAACAACAACAACGTCAAATAAACAATAACAACAACAACAGCGTCAACAACAACGTCAAATAAACAACAACAACAACGTCAAATAAACAACAACAATGTCAAATAAACAACAAAAACAACGTCAACAACAACAACAACTACGTCAAATAAAGAACGACAACAACAACGTAAAATAAACAACAAAAACAACTATGTCAACAACAACAACAACGTCAAATAAACAACAACATCAACAACGTCAAACAAACAACAACAACAACAACGTCAATAACAACAACAATGTCAAATAAACAACAACAACAACAACGTCAAATAAACAACAACAACAACAACAACAACGTCAAAAAAACAACAACGTCAACAACAACAATGTGAAATAAAAACAACAACTATGTCAACAACAACAACAACATCAAATAAACAACAACAACAACAACGTCAAATAAACAAAAACAACAATAACAACATCAAATAAACAACAACAACAACAACACCGTCAAATAAACAACAACAACAACAATAACGTCAAATAAACAACAACAACAATGTTAAATAAACAACAACAACAACGTCAAATAAACAACAACAACAACGTCAACAACAACAACAACGTCAAATAAACAACAACAACAACAACAACTATGTCAACAACAACAACAACGTCAAATAAACAACAACAACAACGTACACAACAACAACAATGTCAAATAAACAACAACAACAACAACAACAACGTCAAATAAACAACAACAACACCGTCAAATAAACAACAACAACAACAATGTCAAATAAACAACAACAACAACAAAAACAACGTCAACAACAACAACAACGTCAAATAAACAAAACAACAACAACAACGTCAACAACAATAACAACGTCAAATAAACAACAACAACACCGTCAAATAAACAACAACAACAACAACAATGTCAAATAAACAACAACAACAACAACGTCAAATAAACAACAACAAAAACAACGTCAACAACAACAACAACGTCAAATAAACAAAAACAACAACAACAACGTCAACAACAAAAACAACAACGTCAACAACAACAACAACGTCAAATAAACAACAACAACATGAAATAAACAACAACAACAACAACGTCAAATAAACAACAACAACAACAACAATAACAACAACAACAACAATGTCAAATAAACAACAACAACAACAACGTCAATTAAACAACAACAACAACATCAAATAAACAACAACAAAAACAACAACAACATCAACAACAACAAAAACGTCAAATAAACAACAACAACAACAACAACAACAACTACGTCAAATAAACAACAACAACAACAACGTTAAATAAACAATAACAACAACAACAACGTCAAATAAACAACAACAACAACGTCAAATAAACAACAACAACGTCAAATAAACTACAACAACAACGTGAAATAAACAACAACAACAACAACGCCAAATAAACAACAACAACAACAACGTCAACAACAACAACAACGTCAAATAAACAACAACAACAACAACAACTATGTCAACAACAACAACAACGTCAAATAAACAACAACAACAACAACAACGTCAACAACAACAACAACGTCAAATAAACAACAACAACAACAACGTCAAATAAACAACAACAACAACAACACCGTCAAATAAACAACAACAACAACGTCAAATAAACAACAACAACAACGTCAAATAAACAACAACAACAACAACAACCTCAACAACAACAACAACGTAAAATAAACAACAACAACAACAACTATGTCAACAACAACAACAACGTCAACAACAATAATGTCAAATAAACAACAACAACAACAACAACAACGTTAAATAAACAACAACAAAAACAACACCGTCAAATAAACAACAACAACAACAACGTCAAATAAACAACAACAACAACAACAACGTCAAGAACAATAATGTCAAATAAACAACAACAACAACAACGTTAAATAAACAACAACAAAAACAACACCGTCAAATAAACAACAACAACAACAACAACGTCAAATAAACAACAACAATAACAACAACAACAACAACACCGTCAACAACAACAACAATGTCAAATAAACAACAACAACGTCAAATAAAAAACAACAACAACAACAACAACGTCAAATAAACAACAACAACAATAACAACGTCAAATAAACAACAACAACAACAACAACAACAACACCGTCAAATAAACAACAACAACATCAAATAAACAACAACAACAACAATAACAACAACAACAACAACGTCAAATAAACAACAACAACAACGTCAATTAAACAACAACAACAACAACGTCAAATAAACAACAACAACATCAACAACAACAAAAACGTCAAATAAACAACAACAACAACAACAATAACAACTACGTCAAATAAACAACAACAACAACGTCAAACAAACAATAACAACAACAACAACGTCAAATAAACAACAACAACAACAACGTCAAATAAACAATAACAACGTCAAATAAAGAACAACAACAACAACAACAACAACGTCAACAACAACAACAACTATGTCAAATAAACAATAACAACAACAACACCGTCAACAACAACAACGTCAAATAAACAACAACAACAACGTCAAATAAACAACAACAACAACAACAACAATGTCAAATAAACAATAACAACAACAACAACAATAACAACTACAACAACGTCAAATATACAACAACAACAACAAAAACGTCAAATAAACAACAACAACAACGTCAACAACAACAACGTCAAATAAACAACAACAACAACAACGTCAAATAAACAACAACAACAACAATGTCACCCACAACAATGTCAAATAAATAACAACAACAATGTCAAATAAACAACAATACTAAAACAACGTCAAATAAACAACAACAACAACAACGTCAACAACAACAACAACAACAATGTCAAATAAACAACAACAACAACAACAACAACGTCAACAACAACAACAATGTCAAATAAATAACAACAACAACGTCAAATAAACAACAACCACAACAACGTCAACAACAACAACGTCAAATAAACAACAACAACAACAACAACGTCAAATCAACAACAACGTCAACAACAACTAAGTCAACAACAACGACAACAACGTCAAATAAACAACAACAAGAACAACGTCAAATAAACAACAACAACAACGTCAACAACAACAACATTGTCATATAAACAACAACAACAACGTCAACAACAACAACAATGTCAAATAAACAACAACAACAACGTCAAATAAACAACAACAACAACGTCAACAACAACAACAACGTCAAATAAACAACAACAACAACAACTATGTCAACAACAACAACAACGTCAAATAAACAACAACAACAACAACAACAACGTCAACAACAACAACGTCAAATAAACAACAACAACAACGTCAAATAAACAACAACAACACCGTCAAATAAACAATAACAACAACGTCAAATAAACAACAACAACAACAACGTCAAATAAACAACAATAAAAACAACGTCAACAACAACAATAACGTCAAATAAACAACAACAACAACAACGTCAACAACAACAACAACGTCAAATAAACAATAACAACAACGTCAAATAAACAATAACAACAACAACAACAATGTCAAATAAACAACAATAACAACGTCAAATAAACAACAACAACAACAACAACGTCAACAACAACAACAACGTCAAATAAACAACAACATCAACAACAACAACGTCAAATAAACAACAATAACAACGTCAAATAAATAACAACAACAACAATAACAACAACAACTACTACGTCAAATAAACAACAACAACAACGTCAAATAAACAATAACAACAACAACAGCGTCAACAACAACGTCAAATAAACAACAACAACAACGTCAAATAAACAACAACAATGTCAAATAAACAACAAAAACAACGTCAACAACAACAACAACTACGTCAAATAAAGAACGACAACAACAACGTAAAATAAACAACAAAAACAACTATGTCAACAACAACAACAACGTCAAATAAACAACAACATCAACAACGTCAAACAAACAACAACAACAACAACGTCAATAACAACAACAATGTCAAATAAACAACAACAACAACAACGTCAAATAAACAACAACAACAACAACAACAACGTCAAAAAAACAACAACGTCAACAACAACAATGTGAAATAAAAACAACAACTATGTCAACAACAACAACAACATCAAATAAACAACAACAACAACAACGTCAAATAAACAAAAACAATAATAACAACATCAAATAAACAACAACAACAACAACACCGTCAAATAAACAACAACAACAACAACAACGTCAAATAAACAACAACAACAATGTTAAATAAACAACAACAACAACGTCAAATAAACAACAACAACAACGTCAACAACAACAACAACGTCAAATAAACAACAACAACAACAACAACTATGTCAACAACAACAACAACGTCAAATAAACAACAACAACAACGTACACAACAACAACAATGTCAAATAAACAACAACAACAACAACAACAACGTCAAATAAACAACAACAACACCGTCAAATAAACAACAACAACAACAATGTCAAATAAACAACAACAACAACAAAAACAACGTCAACAACAACAACAACGTCAAATAAACAAAACAACAACAACAACGTCAACAACAATAACAACGTCAAATAAACAACAACAACACCGTCAAATAAACAACAACAACAACAACAATGTCAAATAAACAACAACAACAACAACGTCAAATAAACAACAACAAAAACAACGTCAACAACAACAACAACGTCAAATAAACAAAAACAACAACAACAACGTCAACAACAAAAACAACAACGTCAACAACAACAACAACGTCAAATAAACAACAACAACATGAAATAAACAACAACAACAACAACGTCAAATAAACAACAACAACAACAACAATAACAACAACAACAACAATGTCAAATAAACAACAACAACAACAACGTCAATTAAACAACAACAACAACATCAAATAAACAACAACAAAAACAACAACAACATCAACAACAACAAAAACGTCAAATAAACAACAACAACAACAACAACAACAACTACGTCAAATAAACAACAACAACAACAACGTTAAATAAACAATAACAACAACAACAACGTCAAATAAACAACAACAACAACGTCAAATAAACAACAACAACGTCAAATAAACAACAACAACAACGTGAAATAAACAACAACAACAACAACGCCAAATAAACAACAACAACAACAACGTCAACAACAACAACAACGTCAAATAAACAACAACAACAACAACAACTATGTCAACAACAACAACAACGTCAAATAAACAACAACAACAACAACAACGTCAACAACAACAACAACGTCAAATAAACAACAACAACAACAACGTCAAATAAACAACAACAACAACACCGTCAAATAAACAACAACAACAACGTCAAATAAACAACAACAACAACGTCAAATAAACAACAACAACAACAACAACCTCAACAACAACAACAACGTAAAATAAACAACAACAACAACAACTATGTCAACAACAACAACAACGTCAACAACAATAATGTCAAATAAACAACAACAACAACAACAACGTTAAATAAACAACAACAAAAACAACACCGTCAAATAAACAACAACAACAACAACGTCAAATAAACAACAACAACAACAACAACGTCAAGAACAATAATGTCAAATAAACAACAACAACAACAACAACGTTAAATAAACAACAACAAAAACAACACCGTCAAATAAACAACAACAACAACAACGTCAAATAAACAACAACAATAACAACAACAACAACAACACCGTCAACAACAACAACAATGTCAAATAAACAACAACAACGTCAAATAAAAAACAACAACAACAACAACAACGTCAAATAAACAACAACAACAATAACAACGTCAAATAAACAACAACAACAACAACAACAACACCGTCAAATAAACAACAACAACATCAAATAAACAACAACAACAACAATAACAACAACAACAACAACGTCAAATAAACAACAACAACAACGTCAATTAAACAACAACAACAACAACGTCAAATAAACAACAACAACATCAACAACAACAAAAACGTCAAATAAACAACAACAACAACAACAATAACAACTACGTCAAATAAACAACAACAACAACGTTAAATAAACAATAACAACAACAACAACGTCAAATAAACAACAACAACAACACCGTCAAATAAACAACAACAATGTCAAATAAACAACAACAACAACGTCAAATAAACAACAACAACAACAACGCCAAATAAACAACAACAACAACGTCAACAACAACAACAACGTCAAATAAACAACAACAACAACAACTATGTCAACAACAACAACAACGTCAAATAAACAACAACAACAACAACGTCAACAACAACAACAACGTCAAATAAACAACAACAACAACAACAACGTCAAATAAACAACAACAACAACACCGTCAAATAAACAACAACAACAACAATGTCAAATAAACTACAACAACAACAACGTCAAATAAACAACAACAAAAACAACGTCAACAACAACAACAACGTCAAATAAACAAAAACAACAACAACAACGTCAACAACAAAAACAACAACGTCAACAACAACAACAACGTCAAATAAACAACAACAACACCGTCAAATAAACAACAACAACAACAATGTCAAAGAAACAACAACAACAACAACGTCAAATAAACAACAACAAAAACAACGTCAACAACAACAACAACGTCAAATAAACAAAAACAACAACAACAACGTCAACAACAAAAACAACAACGTCAACAACAACAACGTCAAATAAACAACAACAACATCAAATAAACAACAACAACAACAACAACGTCAAATAAACAACAACAACAACAACAATAACAACAACAACAACAATGTCAAATAAACAACAACAACAACAACGTCAATTAAACAACAACAACAACGTCAAATAAACAACAACAAAAACAACAACAACATCAACAACAACAAAAACGTCAAATAAACAACAACAACAACAACAACAACAACAACAACTACGTCAAATAAACAACAACAACAACAACGTTAAATAAACAATAACAACAACAACAACGTCAAATAAACAACAACAACAACGTCAAATAAACAACAACAACGTCAAATAAACAACAACAACAACGTCAAATAAACAACAACAATAACAACAACAACGCCAAATAAACAACAACAACAACAACGTCAACAACAACAACAACGTCAAATAAACAACAACAACAACAACAACTATGTCAACAACAACAACAACGTCAAATAAACAACAACAACAACAACGTCAAATAAACAACAACAACAACAACAACAACAACAACGTCAAATAAACAACAACAACAACAACAACACCGTCAAATAAACAACAACAACAACGTCAAATAAACAACAACAACAACGTCAAATAAACAACAACAACAACAACAACCTCAACAACAACAACAACGTAAAATAAACAACAACAACAACAACTATGTCAACAACAACAACAACGTCAAATAAACAACAACAACAACAACGTCAACAACAATAATGTCAAATAAACAACAACAACAACAACAACGTTAAATAAACAACAACAAAAACAACACCGTCAAATAAACAACAACAACAACGTCAAATAAACAACAACAACAACAACGTCAACAACAATAATGTCAAATAAACAACAACAACAACAACGTTAAATAAACAACAACAAAAACAACACCGTCAAATAAACAACAACAACAACAACGTCAAATAAACAACAACAATAACAACAACAACAACAACACCGTCAACAACAACAACAATGTCAAATAAACAACAACAACGTCAAATAAAAAACACCAACAACAACAACAACAACAACAACGTCAAATAAACAACAACAACAATAACAACGTCAAATAAACAACAACAACAACAACACCGTCAAATAAACAACAACAACGTCAAATAAACAACAACAACAATAACAACGTCAAATAAACAACAACAACAACAACAACACCGTCAAATAAACAACAACAACGTCAAATAAACAACAACAACAACAATAACAACAACAACAACAACGTCAAATAAACAACAACAACAACGTCAATTAAACAACAACAACAACGTCAAATAAACAACAACAACATCAACAACAACAAAAACGTCAAATAAACAACAACAACAACAACAATAACAACTACGTCAAATAAACAACAACAACAACGTTAAATAAACAATAACAACAACAACAACGTCAAATAAACAACAACAACAACACCGTCAAATAAACAACAACAACGTCAAATAAACAACAACAACAACGTCAAATAAACAACAACAACAACAACGCCAAATAAACAACAACAAGAACGTCAACAACAACAACAACGTCAAATAAACAACAACAACAACAACTATGTCAACAACAACAACAACGTCAAATAAACAACAACAACAACAACGTCAACAACAACAACAACGTCAAATAAACAACAACAACAACAACAACGTCAAATAAACAACAACAACAACACCGTCAAATAAACAACAACAACAACAACGTCAAATAAACAACAACAACAACGTCAAATAAACAACAACAACAACAACAACGTAAAATAAACAACAACAACAACAACAACGTCAAATAAACAACAACAACAACGTCAAATAAACAACAATAATAACAACAACAACAACAACACCGTCAACAACAACAATGTCAAATAAATAACAACAACGTCAAATAAAAAACAACAACATCAACAACAACAACAACGTCAAATAAACAACAACAACAATAACAACGTCAAATAAACAACAACAACAACAACAACAACAACAACAACAACATCAACAACAACAAAAACGTCAAATCAACAACAACAAAAACGTCAATAACAATAACTACGTCAAATAAACAACAACAACGTCAAACAAACAATAACAATAACAACAACGTCAACAACAACAACGTCAAATAAACAACAACAACAACGTCAAATAAACAATACCAACGTCAAATAAAGAACAACAACAACAACAACAACAACGTCAAATAAACAACAACAACGTCAACAACAACAACAACTATGTCAAATAAACAACAACAACAACAACACCGTCAACAACAACAACGTCAAATAAACAACAACAACAACGTCAAATAAACAACAACAACAACAACTATGTCAAATAAACAATAACAACAACAACAACAATAACAACAACAACAACGTCAAATATACAACAACAACAACAAAAACGTCAAATAAACAACAACAACAACAACGTCAACAACAACAACTACGTCAAATAAACAACAACAACAACGTCAAATAAACAACAACAACAACAATGTCACCCACAACAACGTCAAATAAATAACAACAACAATGTCAAATAAACAACAATATTAAAACAACGTCAAATAAACAACAACAACAACAACGTCAACAACAACAACAACAATGTCAAATAAACAACAACAACAACAACAACGTCAACAACAACAACAATGTCAAATAAATAACAACAACAACGTCAAATAAACAACAACAACAACAACGTCAACAACAACAACGTCAAATAAATAATAACAACAACAACAACGTCAAATAAACAACAACGTCAACAACAACAACAATGTCAAATAAACAACAACACTTAAGTCAACAACAACGACAACAACGTCAAATAAACAACAACAAGAACAGCGTCAAATAAACAACAACAACAACAACAACATTGTCATATAAACAACAACAACAACGTCAACAACAACAACAATGTCAAATAAACAACAACAACAACGTCAAATAAACAACAACAACAACGTCAACAACAACAACAACGTCAAATAAACAACAACAACAACAACTATGTCAACAACAACAACAACGTCAAATAAACAACAACAACAACAACAACAACATCAACAACAACAACAACGTCAAATAAACAACAACAACAACGTCAAATAAACAACAACAAGAACGTCAAATAAACAGCAACAACAACGTCAAATAAACAACAACAACAACAACGTCAAATAAACAACAATAAAAACAACGTCGACAACAACAACGTCAAATAAACAACAACAACAACAACGTCAACAATAACAACAACGTCAAATAAACAATAACAACAACGTCAAATAAACAATAACAACAACAACAACAATGTCAAATAAACAACAATAACAACGTCAAATAAACAACAACAACAACAACGTCAACAACAACAACGTCAAATAAACAACAACAACAACAACAATGTCAAATAAACAACAATAACAACGTCAAATAAACAACAACAACAATAACAACAACAACTACTACGTCAAATAAACAACCACAACAACGTCAAATAAACAATAACAACAACAACAGCGTCAACAACAACGTCAAATAAACAACAACAACAACGTCAAATAAACAACAACAATGTCAAATAAACAACAAAAACAACGTCAACAACAACAACAACTACGTCAAATAAAGAACGACAACAACAACGTAAAATAAACAACAAAAACAACTATGTCAACAACAACAACAACGTCAAATAAACAACAACATCAACAACGTCAAATAAACAACAACAACAACAACAACGTCAATAACAACAACAATGTCAAGTAAACAACAACAACAACAACGTCAAATAAACAACAACAACAACAACAACGTCAATAACAACAACAACAACGTCAAAACAACAACAACGTCAAAAAAACAACAACGTCAACAACAACAACGTCAACAACAACAACAACATCAAATAAACAACAACAACAACAACGTCAAATAAACAAAAACAACAATAACAACGTCAAATAAACAACAACAACAACAACACCGTCAAATAAACAACAACAACAACGTCAAATAAACAACAACAACACCGTCAAATAAACAACAACAACAACAACAATGTCAAATAAACAACAACAACAACAACGTCAAATAAACAACAACAAAAACAACGTCAACAACAACAACAACGTCAAATAAACAAAAACAACAACAACAACGTCAACAACAAAAACAACAACGTCAACAACAACAACAACGTCAAATAAACAACAACAACAACAACATCAAATAAACAACAACAACAACAACGTCAAATAAACAACAACAACAATAACAACAACAACAACAATGTCAAATAAACAACAACAACAACGTCAAATAAACAACAACAACAACAACAACGTCAAATAAACAACAACAAAAACAACATCAACATCAACAACAACAAAAACGTCAAATAAACAACAACAACAACAACTACGTCAAATAAACAACAACAACAACAACGTTAAATAAACAATAACAACAACAACAACGTCAAATAAACAACAACAACAACGTCAAATAAACAACAACAACGTCAAATAAACAACAACAACGTCAAATAAACAACAATAACAACAACAACGCCAAATAAACAACAACAACAACGACGTCAACAACAACAACAACTATGTCAACAACAACAACAACGTCAAATAAACAACAACAACAACAACGTCAACAACAACAACAATGTCAAATAAACAACAACAACAACAACAACAACGTCAAATAAACAACAACAACAACAACACCGTCAAATAAACAACAACAATAACGTCAAATAAACAACAACAACAACAACGTCAAATAAACAACAACAACAACAACCTCAACAACAACAACAACATAAAATAAACAACAACAACAACAACTATGTCAACAACAACAACAACGTCAAATAAACAACAACAACAACAACAACGTCAACAACAACAACGTCAAATAAACAACAACAACAACAACAACGTCAAATAAACAACAACAAAAACAACACCGTCAAATAAACAACAACAACAACGTCAAATAAACAACAACAACAACAACACCGTCAACAACAACAACAATGTCAAATAAACAACAACAACGTCAAATAAAAAACAACAACATCGACAACAACAACAACAATAACAACGTCAAATAAACAACAACAACAACAACAACGCCGTCAAATAAACAACAACAATGTCAAATAAACAACAAAAACATCTACAACAACAAAAACGTCAAATAAACAACAACAACAACAACAACGTCAAACAAACAATAACAACAACAACAACGTCAACAACGACAACGTCAAATAAACAACAACAACAAACTCAAATAAACAATAACAACGTCCAATAAAGAACAACAACAACAACAACGTCAAATAAACAACAACAACGTCAACAACAACAACAACAACACCGTCAACAACAACAACGTCAAATAAACAACAACAACAACGTCAAATAGACAACAACAACAACAATGTCAAATAAACAACAACAACAACAACAACAACATCAACAACGTCAAATATACAACAACAACAACAAAAACGTCAAATAAACAACAACAACAACGTCAACAACAACAACTACGTCAAACAAACAACAACAACAACGTCAAATAATCAACAACAACAACAATGTCACCCACAACAACGTCAAATAAATAACAACAACAATGTCAAATAAACAACAATATTAAAACAACGTCAAATAAACAACAACAACAACAACGTCAACAACAACAATGTCAAATAAACAACAACAACAACAACAACAACAACAACGTCAACAACAACAATGTCAAATAAACAACAACAACAACAACAACAACATCAACAACAACAACAATGTCAAAAAATAACAACAACAACGTCAAATAAACAACAACAACAACGTCAACAACAACAACAACGTCAAATAAACAACAACAACAACAACGTCAAATAAACAACAACAACAACAATGTCACCCACAACAACGTCAAATAAATAACAACAACAATGTCAAATAAACAACAATACTAAAACAACGTCAAATAAACAACAACAACAACGTCAACAACAACAACAACAATGTCAAATAAACAACAACAACAACAACAACGTCAACAACAACAACAACGTCAAATAAACAATAACAACAACGTCAAATAAACAACAAAAACAACAACGTCAAATAAACAATAACGTCAACAACAATAACAACGTCAAATAAACAACAACAATAACTAAGTCAACAAAAACGACAACAACGTCAAATAAACAACAACAAGAACAACGTCAAATAAACAACAACAACAACGTCAACAACAACAACGATCAAATAAACAACAACAACAACGTCAACAACAACAACAATGTCAAATAAACAACAACAACAACGTCAAATAAACAACAACAACAACGTCAACAACAACAACAACGTCAAATAAACAACAACAACAACAACGTCAAATAAACAACAACAACAACAACAATGTCAACAACAACAACGTCAAATAAACAACAACAACAACACCGTCAAATAAACAACAACAACAACGTCAAATAAACAACAACAACAACGTCAAATAAACAACAATAAAAACAACGTCAACAACAACAACAACGTCAAATAAACAACAACAACAACAACGTCAACAACAACAACGTCAAATAAACAATAACAACAACGTCAAATAAACAATAACAACAACAACAACAATGTCAAATAAACAACAATAACAACGTCAAATAAACAACAACAACAACAACAACGTCAACAACAACAACAACGTCAAATAAACAACAACAACATCAACAACAACAAAAACGTCAAATAAACAACAACAACAACAACAATAACAACTACATCAAATAAACAACAACAACAACGTTAAATAAACAATAACAACAACAACAACGTCAAATAAACAACAACAACAACACCGTCAAATAAACAACAACAACGTCAAATAAACAACAACAACAACGTCAAATAAACAACAACAACAACAACGCCAAATAAACAACAACAAGAACGTCAACAACAACAACAACGTCAAATAAACAACAACAACAACAACTATGTCAACAACAACAACAACGTCAAATAAACAACAACAACAACAACGTCAACAACAACAACAACGTCAAATAAACAACAACAACAACAACAACAACGTCAAATAAACAACAACAACAACACCGTCAAATAAACAACAACAACAACGTCAAATAAACAACAACAACAACGTCAAATAAACAACAACAACAACAACAACGTAAAATAAACAACAACAACAACAACTATGTCAACAACAACAACAACGTCAAATAAACAACAACAACAACAACAACGTCAAATAAACAACAACAATAACAACAACGTCAAATAAACAACAACAAAAACAACACCGTCAAATAAACAACAACAACAACGTCAAATAAACAACAATAATAACAACAACAACAACAACACCGTCAACAACAACAATGTCAAATAAATAACAACAACGTCAAATAAAAAACAACAACATCAACAACAACAACAACGTCAAATAAACAACAACAACAATAACAACGTCAAATAAACAACAACAACAACAACAACAACAACAACAACAACAACATCAACAACAACAAAAACGTCAAATCAACAACAACAAAAACGTCAATAACAATAACTACGTCAAATAAACAACAACAACGTCAAACAAACAATAACAACAACAACAACGTCAACAACAACAACGTCAAATAAACAACAACAACAACGTCAAATAAACAATACCAACGTCAAATAAAGAACAACAACAACAACAACAACAACGTCAAATAAACAACAACAACGTCAACAACAACAACAACTATGTCAAATAAACAACAACAACAACAACACCGTCAACAACAACAACGTCAAATAAACAACAACAACAACGTCAAATAAACAACAACAACAACAACAATGTCAAATAAACAATAACAACAACAACAACAATAACAACAACAACAACGTCAAATATACAACAACAACAACAAAAACGTCAAATAAACAACAACAACAACGTCAACAACAACAACTACGTCAAATAAACAACAACAACAACGTCAAATAAACAACAACAACAACAATGTCACCCACAACAACGTCAAATAAATAACAACAACAATGTCAAATAAACAACAATATTAAAACAACGTCAAATAAACAACAACAACAACAACGTCAACAACAACAACAACAACAATGTCAAATAAACAACAACAACAACAACAACGTCAACAACAACAACAATGTCAAATAAATAACAACAACAACGTCAAATAAACAACAACAACAACAACGTCAACAACAACAACGTCAAATAAATAATAACAACAACAACAACGTCAAATAAACAACAACGTCAACAACAACAAAAATGTCAAATAAACAACAACACTTAAGTCAACAACAACGACAACAACGTCAAATAAACAACAACAAGAACAGCGTCAAATAAACAACAACAACAACAACAACAACATTGTCATATAAACAACAACAACAACGTCAACAACAACAACAATGTCAAATAAACAACAACAACAACGTCAAATAAACAACAACAACAACGTCAACAACAACAACAACGTCAAATAAACAACAACAACAACAACTATGTCAACAACAACAACAACGTCAAATAAACAACAACAACAACAACAACAACATCAACAACAACAACAACAACGTCAAATAAACAACAACAACAACGTCAAATAAACAACAACAAGAACGTCAAATAAACAGCAACAACAACGTCAAATAAACAACAACAACAACAACAACGTCAAATAAACAACAATAAAAACAACGTCGACAACAACAACAACGTCAAATAAACAACAACAACAACGTCAACAATAACAACAACGTCAAATAAACAATAACAACAACGTCAAATAAACAATAACAACAACAACAACAATGTCAAATAAACAACAATAACAACGTCAAATAAACAACAACAACAACAACGTCAACAACAACAACGTCAAATAAACAACAACAACAACAACAATGTCAAATAAACAACAATAACAACGTCAAATAAACAACAACAACAATAACAACAACAACTACTACGTCAAATAAACAACCACAACAACGTCAAATAAACAATAACAACAACAACAGCGTCAACAACAACGTCAAATAAACAACAACAACAACGTCAAATAAACAACAACAATGTCAAATAAACAACAAAAACAACGTCAACAACAACAACAACTACGTCAAATAAAGAACGACAACAACAACGTAAAATAAACAACAAAAACAACTATGTCAACAACAACAACAACGTCAAATAAACAACAACATCAACAACGTCAAATAAACAACAACAACAACAACAACGTCAATAACAACAACAATGTCAAGTAAACAACAACAACAACAACGTCAAATAAACAACAACAACAACAACAACGTCAATAACAACAACAACAACGTCAAAAAAACAACAACGTCAACAACAACAACGTGAAATAAAAACAACAACTATGTCAACAACAACAACAACATCAAATAAACAACAACAACAACAACGTCAAATAAACAAAAACAACAATAACAACGTCAAATAAACAACAACAACAACAACACCGTCAAATAAACAACAACAACAACGTCAAATAAACAACAACAACACCGTCAAATAAACAACAACAACAACAACAATGTCAAATAAACAACAACAACAACAACGTCAAATAAACAACAACAAAAACAACGTCAACAACAACAACAACGTCAAATAAACAAAAACAACAACAACAACGTCAACAACAAAAACAACAACGTCAACAACAACAACAACGTCAAATAAACAACAACAACAACAACAACATCAAATAAACAACAACAACAACAACGTCAAATAAACAACAACAACAATAACAACAACAACAACAATGTCAAATAAACAACAACAACAACGTCAAATAAACAACAACAACAACAACGTCAAATAAACAACAACAAAAACAACATCAACATCAACAACAACAAAAACGTCAAATAAACAACAACAACAACAACTACGTCAAATAAACAACAACAACAACAACGTTAAATAAACAATAACAACAACAACAACGTCAAATAAACAACAACAACAACGTCAAATAAACAACAACAACGTCAAATAAACAACAACAACAACGACGTCAACAACAACAACAACTATGTCAACAACAACAACAACGTCAAATAAACAACAACAACAACAACGTCAACAACAACAACAACGTCAAATAAACAACAACAACAACAACAACGTCAAATAAACAACAACAACAACAACACCGTCAACTAAACAACAACAATAACGTCAAATAAACAACAACAACAACAACGTCAAATAAACAACAACAACAACAACCTCAACAACAACAACAACATAAAATAAACAACAACAACAACAACTATGTCAACAACAACAACAACGTCAAATAAACAACAACAACAACAACAACGTCAACAACAACAACGTCAAATAAACAACAACAACAAAAACAACGTCAAATAAACAACAACAAAAACAACACCGTCAAATAAACAACAACAACAACGTCAAATAAACAACAACAACAACAACACCGTCAACAACAACAACAATGTCAAATAAACAACAACAACGTCAAATAAAAAACAACAACATCGACAACAACAACAACAATAACAACGTCAAATAAACAACAACAACAACAACAACAACACCGTCAAATAAACAACAACAATGTCAAATAAACAACAAAAACATCTACAACAACAAAAACGTCAAATAAACAACAACAACAACAACAACGTCAAACAAACAATAACAACAACAACAACGTCAACAACGACAACGTCAAATAAACAACAACAACAAACTCAAATAAACAATAACAACGTCCAATAAAGAACAACAACAACAACAACGTCAAATAAACAACAACAACGTCAACAACAACAACAACAACACCGTCAACAACAACAACGTCAAATAAACAACAACAACGTCAAATAGACAACAACAACAACAATGTCAAATAAACAACAACAACAACAACATCAACAACGTCAAATATACAACAACAACAACAAAAACGTCAAATAAACAACAACAACAACGTCAACAACAACAACTACGTCAAACAAACAACAACAACAACGTCAAATAATCAACAACAACAACAATGTCACCCACAACAACGTCAAATAAATAACAACAACAATGTCAAATAAACAACAATACTAAAACAACGTCAAATAAACAACAACAACAACAACAACGTCAACAACAACAATGTCAAATAAACAACAACAACAACAACAACAACAACAACAACAACAACGTCAACAACAACAATGTCAAATAAACAACAACAACAACAACAACAACATCAACAACAACAACAATGTCAAAAAATAACAACAACAACGTCAAATAAACAACAACAACAACGTCAACAACAACAACAACGTCAAATAAACAACAACAACAACAACGTCAAATAAACAACAACAACAACAATGTCACCCACAACAACGTCAAATAAATAACAACAACAATGTCAAATAAACAACAATACTAAAACAACGTCAAATAAACAACAACAAAAACAACATCAACATCAACAACAACAAAAACGTCAAATAAACAACAACAACAACAACTACGTCAAATAAACAACAACAACAACAACGTTAAATAAACAATAACAACAACAACAACGTCAAATAAACAACAACAACAACGTCAAATAAACAACAACAACGTCAAATAAACAACAACAACAACGACGTCAACAACAACAACAACTATGTCAACAACAACAACAACGTCAAATAAACAACAACAACAACAACGTCAACAACAACAACAACGTCAAATAAACAACAACAACAACAACAACGTCAAATAAACAACAACAACAACAACACCGTCAACTAAACAACAACAATAACGTCAAATAAACAACAACAACAACAACGTCAAATAAACAACAACAACAACAACCTCAACAACAACAACAACATAAAATAAACAACAACAACAACAACTATGTCAACAACAACAACAACGTCAAATAAACAACAACAACAACAACAACGTCAACAACAACAACGTCAAATAAACAACAACAACAACAACAACGTCAAATAAACAACAACAAAAACAACACCGTCAAATAAACAACAACAACAACGTCAAATAAACAACAACAACAACAACACCGTCAACAACAACAACAATGTCAAATAAACAACAACAACGTCAAATAAAAAACAACAACATCGACAACAACAACAACAATAACAACGTCAAATAAACAACAACAACAACAACAACAACACCGTCAAATAAACAACAACAATGTCAAATAAACAACAAAAACATCTACAACAACAAAAACGTCAAATAAACAACAACAACAACAACAACGTCAAACAAACAATAACAACAACAACAACGTCAACAACGACAACGTCAAATAAACAACAACAACAAACTCAAATAAACAATAACAACGTCCAATAAAGAACAACAACAACAACAACGTCAAATAAACAACAACAACGTCAACAACAACAACAACAACACCGTCAACAACAACAACGTCAAATAAACAACAACAACGTCAAATAGACAACAACAACAACAATGTCAAATAAACAACAACAACAACAACATCAACAACGTCAAATATACAACAACAACAACAAAAACGTCAAATAAACAACAACAACAACGTCAACAACAACAACTACGTCAAACAAACAACAACAACAACGTCAAATAATCAACAACAACAACAATGTCACCCACAACAACGTCAAATAAATAACAACAACAATGTCAAATAAACAACAATACTAAAACAACGTCAAATAAACAACAACAACAACAACAACGTCAACAACAACAATGTCAAATAAACAACAACAACAACAACAACAACAACAACAACAACAACGTCAACAACAACAATGTCAAATAAACAACAACAACAACAACAACAACATCAACAACAACAACAATGTCAAAAAATAACAACAACAACGTCAAATAAACAACAACAACAACGTCAACAACAACAACAACGTCAAATAAACAACAACAACAACAACGTCAAATAAACAACAACAACAACAATGTCACCCACAACAACGTCAAATAAATAACAACAACAATGTCAAATAAACAACAATACTAAAACAACGTCAAATAAACAACAACAACAACGTCAACAACAACAACAACAATGTCAAATAAAAAACAACAACAACAACAACGTCAACAACAACAACAACGTCAAATAAACAATAACAACAACGTCAAATAAACAACAAAAACAACAACGTCAAATAAACAATAACGTCAACAACAATAACAACGTCAAATAAACAACAACAATAACTAAGTCAACAAAAACGACAACATCGTCAAATAAACAACAACAAGAACAACGTCAAATAAACAACAACAACAACGTCAACAACAACAACGATCAAATAAACAACAACAACAACGTCAACAACAACAACAATGTCAAATAAACAACAACAACAACGTCAAATAAACAACAACAACAACGTCAACAACAACAACAATGTCAAATAAACAACAACAACAACAACGTCAAATAAACAACAACAACAACAACAATGTCAACAACAACAACGTCAAATAAACAACAACAACAACACCGTCAAATAAACAACAACAACAACGTCAAATAAACAACAACAACAACGTCAAATAAACAACAATAAAAACAACGTCAACAACAACAACAACGTCAAATAAACAACAACAACAACAACGTCAACAACAACAACAACGTCAAATAAACAATAACAACAACGTCAAATAAACAATAACAACAACAACAACAATGTCAAATAAACAACAATAACAACGTCAAATAAACAACAACAACAACAACAACGTCAACAACAACAACAACGTCAAATAAACAACAACAACAACAACGTCAAATAAACAATAATAACAACGTCAAATAAACAACAGCAACAACAATAACAACAACAACTACTACGTCAAATAAACAACAACAACAACGTCAAAAAAACAATAACAACAACAACAACGTCAACAACAACAACGTCAAATAAACAACAACAACAACAACGTCAAATAAACAACAAAAACAACGTCAACAACAACAACAACAATGTCAAATAAACACCGACAACAACAATAACAACAACGTCGACAACAACAACAACGTCAAATAAACAACAACAACAACAATGTCACCCACAACAACGTCAAATAAATAACAACAACAATGTCAAATAAACAACAATACTAAAACAACGTCAAATAAACAACAACAACAACGTCAACAACAACAACAACAATGTCAAATAAAAAACAACAACAACAACAACGTCAACAACAACAACAACGTCAAATAAACAATAACAACAACGTCAAATAAACAACAAAAACAACAACGTCAAATAAACAATAACGTCAACAACAATAACAACGTCAAATAAACAACAACAATAACTAAGTCAACAAAAACGACAACAACGTCAAATAAACAACAACAAGAACAACGTCAAATAAACAACAACAACAACGTCAACAACAACAACGATCAAATAAACAACAACAACAACGTCAACAACAACAACAATGTCAAATAAACAACAACAACAACGTCAAATAAACAACAACAACAACGTCAACAACAACAACAATGTCAAATAAACAACAACAACAACAACGTCAAATAAACAACAACAACAACAACAATGTCAACAACAACAACGTCAAATAAACAACAACAACAACACCGTCAAATAAACAACAACAACAACGTCAAATAAACAACAACAACAACGTCAAATAAACAACAATAAAAACAACGTCAACAACAACAACAACGTCAAATAAACAACAACAACAACAACGTCAACAACAACAACAACGTCAAATAAACAATAACAACAACGTCAAATAAACAATAACAACAACAACAACAATGTCAAATAAACAACAATAACAACGTCAAATAAACAACAACAACAACAACAACGTCAACAACAACAACAACGTCAAATAAACAACAACAACAACAACGTCAAATAAACAATAATAACAACGTCAAATAAACAACAGCAACAACAATAACAACAACAACTACTACGTCAAATAAACAACAACAACGTCAAAAAAACAATAACAACAACAACAACGTCAACAACAACAACGTCAAATAAACAACAACAACAACAACGTCAAATAAACAACAAAAACAACGTCAACAACAACAACAACAATGTCAAATAAACACCGACAACAACAATAACAACAACGTCGACAACAACAACTACGTCAAATAAACAACAACAACAACAACGTAAAATAAACAACAAAAACAACTATGTCAACAACAACAACAACGTCAAATAAACAACAACATCAACAACGTCAAATAAACAACAACAACAACAACAACGTCAATAACAACAACGATGTCAAGTAAACAACAACAACAACAACAACAACGTCAAATAAACAACAACAACAACGTCAATAACAACAACAACAACAACGTCAAAAAAACAACAACGTCAACAACAACAACGTGAAATAAAAACAACAACTATGTCAACAACAACAACAACATCAAATAAACAACAACAACAACAACAACGTCAACAACAACAACGTCAAATAAACAAAAACAACAATAACAACGTCAAATAAACAACAACAACACCGTCAAATAAACAACAACAACGTCAAATAAACAACAACAAGAATGTTAAATAAACAATAACAACAACGTCAAATAAACAACAACAACAACGTCAACAACAATTACAACGTCAAATAAACAACAACAACATCAAATATGTCAACAACAACAACAACGTCAAATAAACAACAACAACAACAACAATGTCAACAACAACAACAACGTCAAATAAACAACAACAACAACAACAACAACAACGTCAAATAAACAACAACATCAACACCGTCAAATAAACAACAACAACAACAATGTCAAATAAACAACAACAACAACGTCAATTGAACAACAACAACAACGTCAAATAAACAACAACAACATCAACAACAACAAAAACGTCAAATAAACAACAACAACAACAATAACAACTACGTCAAATAAACAACAACAACAACGTTAAATAAACAATAACAACAACAACAACGTCAAATAAACAACAACAACAACACCGTCAAATAAACAACAACAACGTCAAATAAACAACAACAACAACGTCAAATAAACCACAACAACAACAACGCCAAATAAACAACAACAACAATGTCAACAACAACAACAACGTCAAATAAACAACAACAACAACAACTATGTCAACAACAACAACAACGTCAAATTAGCAACAACAACAACGTCAACAACAACAACAACGTCAAATAAACAACAACAACAACAACGTCAAATAAACAACAACAACAACACCGTCAAATAAACAACAACAACAATGTCAAATAAACAACAACAACAACAACGTCAAATAAACAACAACAAAAACAACGTCAACAACAACAACAACGTCAAATAAACAAAAACAACAACAACAATGTCAACAACAACAACAACGTCAAATAAACAACAACAACACCGTCAAATAAACAACAACAACAACAACAATGTCAAAGAAACAACAACAACAACAAAAACAACGTCAAATAAACAACAACAAAAACAACGTCGACAACAACAACAACGTCAAATAAACAAAAACAACAACAACAACGTCAACAACAAAAACAACAACGTCAACAACAACAACGTCAAATAAACAACAACAACATCAAATAAACAACAACAACAACAACGTCAAATAAACAACAACAACAACAATAACAACAACAACAACAATGTCAAATAAACAACAACAACAACGTCAATTAAACAACAACAACAACGTCAAATAAACAACAACAAAAACAACAACAACATCAACAACAACAAAAACGTCAAATAAACAACAACAACAACAACAACAACTACATCAAATAAACAACAACAACAACGTTAAATAAACAATAACAACAACAACAACGTCAAATAAACAACAACAACAACGTCAAATAAACAACAACAACGTCAAATAAACAACAACAACAACGTCAAATAAACAACAACAACAACAACGCCAAATAAACAACAACAACAACAACGTCAACAACAACAACAACGTCAAATAAACAACAACAACAACAACAACTATGTCAACAACAACAACAACGTCAAATAAACAACAACAACAACAACAACAACGTCAAATAAACAACAACAACAACAACAACAACGTCAAATAAACAACAACAACAACACCGTCAAATAAACAACAACAACAACGTCAAATAAACAACAACAACAACGTCAAATAAACAACAACAACAACAACAACCTCAACAACAACAACAACGTAAAATAAACAACAACAACAACAACAACTATGTCAACAACAACAACAACGTCAAATAAACAACAACAACAACAACGTCAACAACAATAATGTCAAATAAACAACAACAACAACAACGTTAAATAAACAACAACAAAAACAACACCGACAAATAAACAACAACAACAACGTCAAATAAACAACAACAACAACAACGTCAACAACAATAATGTCAAATAAACAACAACAACAACAACGTTAAATAAACAACAACAAAAACAACACCGTCAAATAAACAACAACAACAACAACATCAAATAAACAACAACAATAACAACAACAACAACAACACCGTCAACAACAACAACAATGTCAAATAAACAACAACAATGTCAAATAAAAAACAACAACAACAACAACAACAACAACGTCAAATACACAACAACAACAATAACAACGTCAAATAAACAACAACAACAACAACATCACCGTCAAATAAACAACAACAACGTCAAATAAACAACAACAACAACAATAACAACAACAACAACAACGTCAAATAAACAACAACAACAACAACAATGTCAACAACAACAACGTCAAATAAACAACAACAACACCGTCAAATAAACAACAACAACAACGTCAAATAAACAACAACAACAACGTCAAATAAACAACAATAAAAACAACGTCAACAACAACAACAACGTCAAATAAACAACAACAACAACAACGTCAACAACAACAACAACGTCAAATAAACAATAACAACAACGTCAAATAAACAATAACAACAACAACAACAATGTCAAATAAACAACAATAACAACGTCAAATAAACAACAACAACAACAACAACGTCAACAACAACAACAACGTCAAATAAACAACAACAACAACAACGTCAAATAAACAATAATAACAACGTCAAATAAACAACAGCAACAACAATAACAACAACAACTACTACGTCAAATAAACAACAACAACAACGTCAAAAAAACAATAACAACAACAACAACGTCAACAACAACAACGTCAAATAAACAACAACAACAACAACGTCAAATAAACAACAAAAACAACGTCAACAACAACAACAACAATGTCAAATAAACACCGACAACAACAATAACAACAACGTCGACAACAACAACTACGTCAAATAAACAACAACAACAACAACGTAAAATAAACAACAAAAACAACTATGTCAACAACAACAACAACGTCAAATAAACAACAACATCAACAACGTCAAATAAACAACAACAACAACAACAACGTCAATAACAACAACGATGTCAAGTAAACAACAACAACAACAACAACGTCAAATAAACAACAACAACAACGTCAATAACAACAACAACTACAACGTCAAAAAAACAACAACGTCAACAACAACAACGTGAAATAAAAACAACAACTATGTCAACAACAACAACAACATCAAATAAACAACAACAACAACAACAACAACGTCAACAACAACAACGTCAAATAAACAAAAACAACAATAACAACGTCAAATAAACAACAACAACACCGTCAAATAAACAACAACAACGTCAAATAAACAACAACAAGAATGTTAAATAAACAATAACAACAACGTCAAATAAACAACAACAACAACGTCAACAACAATTACAACGTCAAATAAACAACAACAACATCAAATATGTCAACAACAACAACAACGTCAAATAAACAACAACAACAACAACAATGTCAACAACAACAACAACGTCAAATAAACAACAACAACAACAACAACAACGTCAAATAAACAACAACATCAACACCGTCAAATAAACAACAACAACAACAATGTCAAATAAACAACAACAACAACGTCAATTGAACAACAACAACAACGTCAAATAAACAACAACAACATCAACAACAACAAAAACGTCAAATAAACAACAACAACAACAATAACAACTACGTCAAATAAACAACAACAACAACGTTAAATAAACAATAACAACAACAACAACGTCAAATAAACAACAACAACAACACCGTCAAATAAACAACAACAACGTCAAATAAACAACAACAACAACGTCAAATAAACCACAACAACAACAACGCCAAATAAACAACAACAACAATGTCAACAACAACAACAACGTCAAATAAACAACAACAACAACAACTATGTCAACAACAACAACAACGTCAAATAAACAACAACAACAACGTCAACAACAACAACAACGTCAAATAAACAACAACAACAACAACGTCAAATAAACAACAACAACAACACCGTCAAATAAACAACAACAACAATGTCAAATAAACAACAACAACAACAACGTCAAATAAACAACAACAAAAACAACGTCAAATAAACAACAACAACAACAACAACCTCAACAACAACAACAACGTAAAATAAACAACAACAACAACAACAACAACTATGTCAACAACAACAACAACGTCAAATAAACAACAACAACAACAACGTCAACAACAATAATGTCAAATAAACAACAACAACAACAACGTTAAATAAACAACAACAAAAACAACACCGTCAAATAAACAACAACAACAACGTCAAATAAACAACAACAACAACAACGTCAACAACAATAATGTCAAATAAACAACAACAACAACAACGTTAAATAAACAACAACAAAAACAACACCGTCAAATAAACAACAACAACAACAACATCAAATAAACAACAACAATAACAACAACAACAACAACACCGTCAACAACAACAACAATGTCAAATAAACAACAACAACGTCAAATAAAAAACAACAACAACAACAACAACAACAACAACGTCAAATACACAACAACAACAATAACAACGTCAAATAAACAACAACAACAACAACATCACCGTCAAATAAACAACAACAACGTCAAATAAACAACAACAACAACAATAACAACAACAACAACAACGTCAAATAAACAACAACAACAACAACGTCAATTAAACAACAACAACAACGTCAAATAAACAACAACAACATCAACAACAACAAAAACGTCAAATAAACAACAACAACAACAACAACAATAACAACTACGTCAAATAAACAACAACAACAACGTTAAATAAACAATAACAACAACAACAACGTCAAATAAACAACAACAACAACACCGTCAAATAAACAACAACAACGTCAAATAAACAACAACAACAACGTCAAATAAACAACAACAACAACAACGCCAAATAAACAACAACAACAACAACAACAACGTCAAATAAACAACAACAACAACAACTATGTCAACAACAACAACAACGTCAAATAAACAACAACAACAACAACGTCAACAACAACAACAACGTCAAATAAACAACAACAACAACAACAACGTCAAATAAACAACAACAACACCGTCAAATAAACAACAACAACAACAACGTCAAATAAACAACAACAACAACAACGTCAAATAAACAACAACAACAACAACAACGTAAAATAAACAACAACAACAACAACTATGTCAACAACAACAACAACGTCAAATAAACAACAACAACAACAACAACGTCAAATAAACAACAACAACAACAACGTCAAATAAACAACAACAAAAACAACACCGTCAAATAAACAACAACAACAACGTCAAATAAACAACAATAATAACAACAACAACAACAACACCGTCAACAACAACAATGTCAAATAAATAACAACAACGTCAAATAAAAAACAACAACATCAACAACAACAACAACGTCAAATAAACAACAACAACAATAACAACGTCAAATAAACAACAACAACAACAACAACAACAACAACAACAACAACAATGTCAAATAAACAACAACAACATCAACAACAACAAAAACGTCAAATCAACACAACAAAAACGTCAATAACAATAACTACGTCAAATAAACAACAACAACGTCAAACAAACAATAACAACAACAACAACGTCAACAACAACAACGTCAAATAAACAACAACAACAACGTCAAATAAACAATACAAACGTCAAATAAAGAACAACAACAACAACAACAACGTCAAATAAACAACAACAACGTCAACAACAACAACAACTATGTCAAATAAACAACAACAACAACAACACGGTCAACAACAACAACGTCAAATAAACAACAACAACAACGTCAAATAAACAACAACAACAACAACAATGTCAAATAAACAATAACAACAACAACAACAATAACAACAACAACGTCAAATATACAACAACAACAACAAAAACGTCAAATAAACAACAACAACAACGTCAACAACAACAACTACGTCAAATAAACAACAACAACAACGTCAAATAAACAACAACAACAACAATGTCACCCACAACAACGTCAAATAAATAACAACAACAATGTCAAATAAACAACAATACTAAAACAACGTCAAATAAACAACAACAACAACAACGTCAACAACAACAACAACAATGTCAAATAAACAACAACAACAACAACAACGTCAACAACAACAACAATGTCAAATAAATAACAACAACAACGTCAAATAAACAACAACAACAACAACGTCAACAACAACAACGTCAAATAAATAATAACAACAACAACAACGTCAAATAAACAACAACGTCAACAACAACAACAATGTCAAATAAACAACAACAACTAAGTCAACAACAACGACAACAACGTCAAATAAACAACAACAAGAACAGCGTCAAATAAACAACAACAACAACGTCAACAACAACAACATTGTCATATAAACAACAACAACAACGTCAACAACAACAACAATGTCAAATAAACAACAACAACAACGTCAAATAAACAACAACAACAACGTCAACAACAACAACAACGTCAAATAAACAACAACAACAACAACTATGTCAACAACAACAACAACGTCAAATAAACAACAACAACAACAACAACATCAACAACAACAACAACGTCAAATAAACAACAACAACAACGTCAAATAAACAACAACAACACCGTCAAATAAACAGCAACAACAACGTCAAATAAACAACAACAACAACAACGTCAAATAAACAATAATAAAAACAACGTCGACAACAACAACAACGTCAAATAAACAACAACAACAACAACGTCAACAACAACAACAACGTCAAATAAACAATAACAACAACGTCAAATAAACAATAACAACAACAACGTCAACAACAACAACAACGTCAAATAAACAACAACAACAACAACAACGTCAAATAAACAACAATAACAACGTCAAATAAACAACAACAACAACAATAACAACAACAACTACTACGTCAAATAAACAACCACAACAACGTCAAATAAACAATAACAACAACAACAGCGTCAACAACAACGTCAAATAAACAACAACAACAACGTCAAATAAACAACAACAATGTCAAATAAACAACAAAAACAACGTCAACAACAACAACAACTACGTCAAATAAAGAACGACAACAACAACGTAAAATAAACAACAAAAACAACTATGTCAACAACAACAACAACGTCAAATAAACAACAACATCAACAACGTCAAATAAACAACAACAACAACAACAACGTCAATAACAACAACAATGTCAAGTAAACAACAACAACAACAACGTCAAATAAACAACAACAACAACAACAACGTCAAATAAACAACAACAACAACGTCAAAAAAACAACAACGTCAACAACAACAACGTGAAATAAAAACAACAACTATGTCAACAACAACAACAACATCAAATAAACAACAACAACAACAACGTCAAATAAACAAAAACAACAATAACAACGTCAAATAAACAACAACAACAACAACACCGTCAAATAAACAACAACGTCAAATAAACAACAACAATGTTAAATAAACAACAACAACAACAACGTCAAATAAACAACAACAACAACGTCAACAACAACAACGTCAAATAAACAACAACAACAACAACTATGTCAACAACAACAAAAACGTCAAATAAACAACAACAACAACAACGTACACAACAACAACAACGTCAAATAAATAACAACAACAACAACAACAACGTCAAATAAACAACAACAACACCGTCAAATAAACAACAACAACAACAACAATGTCAAATAAACAACAACAACAACAACGTCAAATAAACAACAACAAAAACAACGTCAACAACAACAACAACGTCAAATAAACAAAAACAACAACAACAACGTCAACAACAAAAACAACAACGTCAACAACAACAACAGCGTCAAATAAACAACAACAACAACAACAACATCAAATAAACAACAACAACAACAACGTCAAATAAACAACAACAACAATAACAACAACAACAACAATGTCAAATAAACAACAACAACAACGTCAAATAAACAACAACAACAACAACAACGTCAAATAAACAACAACAAAAACAACATCAACATCAACAACAACAAAAACGTCAAATAAACAACAACAACAACAACTACGTCAAATAAACAACAACAACAACAACGTTAAATAAAAAATAACAACAACAACAACGTCAAATAAACAACAACAACAACAACAACGTCAAATAAACAACAACAACGTCAAATAAACAACAACAACGTCAAATAAACAACAACAACAACAACAACAACGCCAAAGAAACAACAACAACAACGACGTCAACAACAACAACAACTATGTCAACAACAACAACAACGTCAAATAAACAACAACAACAACAACGTCAACAACAACAACAACGTCAAATAAACAACAACAACAACAACAACAACAACAACGTCAAATAAACAACAACAACAACAACACCGTCAAATAAACAACAACAATAACGTCAAATAAACAACAACAACAACAACGTCAAATAAACAACAACAACAACAACCTCAATAACAACAACAACGTAAAATAAACAACAACAACAACAACTATGTCAACAACAACAACAACGTCAAATAAACAACAACAACAACAACGTCAACAACAACAACGTCAAATAAACAACAACAACAACAACGTCAAATAAACAACAACAACAACAACGTCAAATAAACAACAACAAAAACAACACCGTCAAATAAACAACAACAACAACGTCAAATAAACAACAACAACAACAACACCGTCAACAACAACAACAATGTCAAATAAACAACAACAACGTCAAATAAAAAACAACAACAACAACGTCAAACAAACAATAACAACAACAACAACGTCAACAACAACAACGTCAAATAAACAACAACAACAAACTCAAATAAACAATAACAACGTCCAATAAAGAACAACAACAACAACAACGTCAAATAAACAACAACAACGTCAACAACAACAACAACTATGTCAAATAAACAACAACAACAACAACACCGTCAACAACAACAACGTCAAATAAACAACAACAACAACGTCAAATAGACAACAACAACAACAATGTCAAATAAACAACAACAACAACAACAACAACAACGTCAAATATACAACAACAACAACAAAAACGTCAAATAAACAACAACAACAACGTCAACAACAACAACTACGTCAAACAAACAACAACAACAATGTCAAATAAACAACAACAACAACAATGTCACCCACAACAACGTCAAATAAATAACAACAACAATGTCAAATAAACAACAATACTAAAACAGCGTCAAATAAACAACAACAACAACAACAACGTCAACAACAACAATGTCAAATAAACAACAACAACAACAACAACAACAACAACGTCAACAACAACAATGTCAAATAAACAACAACAACAACAACAACATCCACAACAACAACAATGTCAAAAAATAACAACAACAACGTCAAATAAACAACAACAACAACGTCAACAACAACAACAACGTCAAATAAACAACAACAACAACGTCAAATAAACAACA
>OX451739.1:247360776-247363276 GCA_948472305.1 Vicia faba
CAACGTCAAATAAACAATAACAACAACAACAGCAATGTCAAATAAACAACAATAACAACAACGTCAAATAAACAACAACAACAACAACAACAACGTCAACAACAACAACAATGTCAAATAAACAACAACAGCAACAACATCAAATAAACAATAACAACAACAATGTCAAATAAACAACAACAACAACAAAAACAACAACAACAACAACAACAACGTCAAATAAACAACAACAACAACAACGTCAATTTAACAACAACAACAACAACGTCAAATAAACAACAACAAAAACAACAACAACATCAACAACAACAAAAACGTCAAATAAACAACAACAACAACAACAACAACAACAACTACGTCAAATACACAACAACAACAACGTTAAATAAACAATAACAACAACAACAACGTCAAATAAACAACAACAACAACAACGTCAAATAAACAACAACAACGTCAAATAAACAACAACAACAACGTCAACAACAACAACAATGTCAAATAAACAACAACAACAACAACGTCGACAACAACAACTACGTCAAATAAATAACAACAACAACAACAATAACGTCAACAACAACAACGTCAAATAAACAACAACAACAACGTCAAATAAACAATAACAACGTCAAATAAAGAACAACAACAACAACAACAACAACAACGTCAAATAAACAACAACAATGTCAACAACAACAACAACTATGTCAAATAAAGAACAACAACAACACCGTCAACAACAACAATGTCAAATAAACAACAACAACAACGTCAAATATACAACAACAACAACAATGTCAAATAAACAACAACAACAACAACAACAATAACAACAACAACAACGTCAAATATACAACAACAACAACAACAAAAACGTCAAATAAACAACAACAACAACAACGTCAACAACAACAACTACGTCAAGTAAACAACAACAACAACGTCAAATAAACAACAACAACAACAACGTCAACAACAACAACAACGTCAAATAAACAACAACAACAACAATAATGTCAAATAAACAACAACAACAACAACGTCAAATAAACAACAACAAAAACAACGTCAACAACAACAACAACGTCAAATAAACAACAACAACAACAACAACAACGTCAACAACAAAAACAACGTCAAATAAACAACAACAACAACAACAACGTCAAATAAACAATAACAACAACAACAACAATGTCAAATAAACAACAATAACAATAACGTCAAATAAACAACAACAACAACAACGTCAACAACAACAACAACGTCAAATAAACAACAACAATAACAACTACAAATAAACAACAACAACAACAACGTCAAATAAACAACAACAACAACAACAACATTAACAACAACAACAACAACAACGTCAAATAAACAACAACAACAACAACAACGTCAATTAAACAACAACAACAACGTCAAATAAACAACAACAAAAACAACAACAACATCAACAACAACAAAAACGTCAAATAAACAACAACAACAACAACAACAACTACGTCAAATAAACAACAACAACAACATTAAATAAACAATAACAACAACAACAACGTCAAATAAACAACAACAACAACAACAACGTCAAATAAACAACAACAACGTCAAATAAACAACAACAACGTCAAATAAACAACAACAACAACGTCAAATAAACAACAACAACAACAACGCCAAATAAACAACAACAACAACGACGTCAACAACAACAACAACGTCAAATAAACAACAACAACAACGTCAAATAAACAACAACGTCAACAACAACAACAACGTCAAATAAACAACAACAACAACTAAGCCAACAACAACGGCAACAACGTCAAATAAACAACAACAACAACAACAACAACAACGTCAAATAAACAACAACAACAACAACAATGTCAAATAAACAACAACAACAACGTCAACAACAACAACAATGTAAAATAAACAACAACAACAACGTCAAATAAACAACAACAACAATGTTAAATAAACAACAACAACAACGTCAAATAAACAACAACAACAACAACGTCAATAACAACAACAACAACGTCAAATAAACAACAACAACAACAACTATGTCAACAACAACAACAACGTCAAATAAACAACAATAACAACAACAACAACAACAAGGTCAACAACAACAACGTCAAATAAACAACAACAACAACGTCAAATAAACAACAACAACAACACCGTCAAATAAACAACAACAACAACGTCAAATAAACAACAACAACAACGTCAAATAAACAATAACAACGTCAAATAAAGAACAACAACAACAACAACAACGTCAAATAAACAACAACAATGTCAACAACAACAACAACGTCAAATAAACAACAACAACAATAATGTCAAATAAACAACAACAACAACAACAACAATAACAATAACAACAACAACAACGTCAAATATACAACAACAACAACAACAAAAACGTCAAATAAACAACAACAACAACAACAACAACGTCAACAACAATAACTACGTC
>OX451739.1:247368276-247518276 GCA_948472305.1 Vicia faba
CAACAACAACAACAACAATGTCAAATAAACAACAACAACAACGTCAACAACAACAACAATGTAAAATAAACAACAACAACAACGTCAAATAAACAACAACAACAATGTTAAATAAACAACAACAACAATGTCAAATAAACAACAACAACAACAACTTCAACAACAACAACAACAACGTCAAATAAACAACAACAACAACAACAATGTCAACAACAACAACAACGTCAAATAAACAACAATAACAACAACAACAACGTCAACAACAACAACGTCAAATAAATAACAACAACAACGTTAAATAAACAACAACAACAACACCGTCAAATAAACAACAACAACAACGTCATATAAACAACAACAACAACAACGTCAAATAAACAATAACAACGTCAAATAAAGAACAACAACAACAACAACAACAACAACGTCAAATAAACAACAACAATGTCAACAACAACAACAACTATGTCAAATAAAGAACAACAACAACACCGTCAACAACAACAACGTCAAATAAACAACAACAACAACGTCAAATAAACAACAACAACAATAATATCAAATAAACAACAACAACAACAACAACAACAACTATAACAACAACAACAACGTCAAATATACAACAACAACAACAACAAAAACGTCAAATAAACAACAACAACAACAACAACGTCAACAACAACAACTACGTCAAATAAACAACAATAACAACAACGTCAAATAAACAACAACAACAATAATGTCACCCACAACAACGTCAAATAAATAACAACAACAATGTCAAATAAACAACAATACTAAAACAACGTCAAATAAACAACAACAACAACAACAACAACAACGTCAATTACAACAACAACAACAATGTCAAATAAACAACAACAACAACAACAACAACAACAATATCAACAACAACAACAATGTCAAATAAATAACAACAACAACGTTAAATAAACAACAACAACAACAGCGTCAACAACAACAACAACGTCAAATAAACAACAACAACAACGTCAAATAAACAACAACAACAACAATGTCACCCACAACAATGTCAAATAAATAACAACAACAATGTCAAATAAACAATAATACTAAAACAACGTCAAATAAACAACAACAACAACGTCAACAACAACAACAACAATGTCAAATAAACAGCAACAACAACAACAAAGTCAACAACAACTACAATGTCAAATAAATAACAACAACAACGTCAAATAAACAACAACAACGTCAAATAAACAACAACAACAACGTCAAATAAACAACAACGTCAACAACAACAACGTCAAATAAACAACAACAACAACTAAGTCAACAACAACGACAACAACGTCAGATAAACAACAACAACAACAACAACGTCAAATAAACAACAACGTCAACAACAACAACAATGTAAAATAAACAACAACAACATCAAATAAACAACAACAACAACGTCAACAACAACAACAACAACGTCAAATAAACAACAACAACAACAACTATGTCAACAACAACAACAACGTCAAATAAACAACAATAACAACAACAACAACGTCAACAACAACAACGTCAAATAAACAACAACAACAACGTCAAATAAACAACAACAACAACACCGTCAAATAAACAACAACAACAACGTCAAATAAACAACAACAACAACAACGTCAATAAAACAACAATAAAAACAACGTTAACAACAACAACGTCAAATAAACAACAACAACAATGTCAAATAAACAACAACAACAACAACAACGTCAAATAAACAACAACAAAAACAACGTCAACAACAACAACAACGTCAAATAAACAACAACAACAACAACAACAACGTCAACAACAACAACAACGTCAAATAAATAACAACAACAACGTCAAATAAACAATAACAACAACAACAACAATGTCAAATAAACAACAATAACAACAACGTCAAATAAACAACAACAACAACAACAACGTCAACAACAACAACAACGTCAAATAAACAACAACAACAACATCAAATAAACAACAACAACAACAACGTCAAATAAACAACAACAACAACAATAACAACAACAACAACAACGTCAAATAAACAACAACAACAACAACGTCAATTAAACAACAACAACAACAACGTCAAATAAACAACAACAAAAACAACAACAACATCAACAACAACAAAAACGTCAAATAAACAACAACAACAACAACTACGTCAAATAAACAACAACAACAACAACAACGTTAAATAAACAATAACAACAACAACAACGTCAAATAAACAACAACAACAACAACGTCAAATAAACAACAACAACGTCAAATAAACAACAACAACAACAAAAACAATAACGCCAAATAAACAACAACAACAACGACGTCAACAACAACAACAACGTCAAATAAACAACAACAACAACGTCAAATAAACAACAACGACAACGTCAACAACAACAACAACAACGTCAAATAAACAACAACAACAACAACAACTATGTCAACAACAACAACAACAACGTCAAATAAACAACAATAACAACAACAACAACGTCAACAACAACAACGTCAAATAAACAACAACAACATCAAATAAACAACAACAACAACACCGTCAAATAAACAACAACAACAACGTCAAATAAACAACAACAACAACAACGTCAATAAAACAACAATAAAAACAACGTAAACAACAACAACAACGTCAAATAAACAACAACAACAACAATGTCAAATAAACAACAACAAAAACAACGTCAAATAAACAACAACAAAAACAACGTCAACAACAACAACAACAACAATGTCAAATAAACAACAACAACAACGTCAACAACAACAACAATGTAAAATAAACAACAACAACAACAACAACGTCAAATATACAACAACAACAATGTTAAATAAACAACAACAACAACATCAAATAAACAACAACAACAACTTCAACAACAACAACAACAACGTCAAATAAACAACAACAACAACAACAACTATGTCAACAACAACAACAACGTCAAATAAACAACAATAACAACAACAACAACGTCAAATACACAACAACAACAACGTCAAATAAACAACAACAACAACACCGTCAAATAAACAACAACAACAACGTCATATAAACAACAACAACAACGTCAAATAAACAATAAGAACGTCAATTAAAGAACAACAACAACAACAACAACAACGTCATATAAACAACAACAATGTCAACAACAACAACAACTATGTCAAATAAAGAACAACAACAACACCGTCAATAACAACAACGTCAAATAAACAACAACAACAACGTCAAATAAACAACAACAACAACAATATCAAATAAATAACAACAACAACAATAACAACAACAACGTCAAATATACAACAACAACAACAAAAATGTCAAATAAACAACAACAACAACAACAACAACGTCAACAACAACAACTACGTCAAATAAACAACAACAACATCAAATAAACAACAACAACAACAATGTCACCCACAACAACGTCAAATAAATAACAACAACAATGTCAAATAAACAACAATACTAAAACAACGTCAAATAAACAACAACAACAACAACAACGTCAATTACAACAACAACAACAATGTCAAATAAACAACAACAACAACAACAACAATATCAACAACAACAACAATGTCAAATAAATAACAACAACAACGTTAAATAAACAACAACAACAGCGTCAACAACAACAACAACGTCAAATAAACAACAACAACGTCAAATAAACAACAACAACAACAATGTCACCCACAACAATGTCAAATAAATAACAACAACAATGTCAAATAAACAACAATACTAAAACAACGTCAAATAAACAACAACAACAACAACAACGTCAACAACAACAACAACAACAACAAAGTCAACAACAACTACAATGTCAAATAAATAACAACAACAACGTCAAATAAACAACAACAACGTCAAATAAACAACAACAACAACGTCAAATAAACAACAACGTCAACAACAACAACGTCAAATAAACAACAACAACAACTAAGTCAACAACAACGACAACAACGTCAAATAAACAACAACAACAACAACAACAACAATAACAACGTCAACAACAACAACAATGTAAAATAAACAACAATAACAACGTCAAATAAACAACAACAACAATGTCAACAACAACAACAACGTCAAATAAACAACAACAACAACAACTATGTCAACAACAACAACAACGTCAAATAAACAACAATAACAACAACAACAACGTCAACAACAACAACGTCAAATAAACAACAACAACAACGTCAAATAAACAACAACAACAACACCGTCAAATAAACAACAACAACGTCAAATAAACAACAACAACAACAACGTCAATAAAACAACAATAAAAACAACGTCAACAACAACAACGTCAAATAAACAACAACAACAACAATGTCAAATAAACAACAACAACAACAACAACGTCAAATAAACAACAACAAAAACAACGTCAACAACAACAACAACGTCAAATAAACAACAACAACAACAACAACAACAACGTCAACAACAACAACAACGTCAAATAAACAACAACAACAACAACAACGTCAAATAAACAATAACAACAACAACAACAATGTCAAATAAACAACAATAACAACAACGTCAAATAAACAACAACAACGTCAACAACAACAACAACGTCAAATAAACAACAACAACAACAACATCAAATAAACAACAACAACAACAACGTCAAATAAACAACAACAACAACAACAATAACAACAACAACAACAACGTCAAATAAACAATAACAACAACAACAACAACGTCAATTAAACAACAACAACGTCAAATAAACAACAACAAAAACAACAACAACATCAACAACAACAAAAACGTCAAATAAACAACAACAACAACAACAACAACAACTACGTCAAATAAACAACAACAACAACAACAACGTTAAATAAACAATAACAACAACAACAACGTCAAATAAACAACAACAACAACAACGTCAAATAAACAACAACAACAACAACAACGCCAAATAAACAACAACAACAACAACAACGCCAAATAAACAACAACAACAACGACGTCAACAACAACAACAACGTCAAATAAACAACAACAACAACGTCAAATAAACAACAATGTCAACAACAACAACAACATTAAATAAACAACAACAACAACTAATTCAACAACAACGACAACAACGTTAAATAAACAACAACAACAACAACAACAACAACAACGTCAAATAAACAACAACAACAACGTCAACAACAACAACAACAACAATGTCAAATAAATAACAACAACAACGTCAACAACAACAACAACAATGTAAAATAAACAACAACAACAACGTCAAATAAACAACCACAACAATGTTAAATAAACAACAACAACGTCAAATAAACAACAACAACAACGTCAACAACAACAACAACAACAACAACTATGTCAACAACAACAACAACGTCAAATAAACAACAATAACAACAACAACAACGTCAACAACAACAACGTCAAATAAACAACAACAACAACGTCAAATAAACAACAACAACACCGTCAAATAAACAACAACAACAACGTCAAATAAACAACAACAACAACAACGTCAATAAAACAACAATAAAAACAACGTAAACAACAACAACAACGTCAAATAAACAACAACAACAACAATGTCAAATAAACAACAACAACAACAACGTCAAATAAACAACAACAAAAACAACGTCAACAACAACAACAACGTCAAATAAACAACAACAACAACAACAACAACAATGTCAAAAACATCAACAACGTCAAATAAACAACAACAACAACAACAACGTCAAATAAACAATAACAACAACAACAACAATGTCAAATAAACAACAATAACAACAACGTCAAATAAACAACAACAACAACGTCAACAACAACAACAACAACGTCAAATAAACAACAACAACAACAACAACATCAAATAAACAACAACAACAACAACAACAACGTCAAATAAACAACAACAACAACAACAATAACAACAACAACAACAACGTCAAATAAACAACAACAACAACAACAACGTTAATTAAACAACAACAACAACGTCAAATAAACAACAACAAAAACAACAACAACATCAACAACAACAAAAACGTCAAATAAACAACAACAACAACAACAACAACAACAACAACAACAACAACAACAACTACGTCAAATAAACAACAACAACAACAACAACGTTAAATAAACAATAACAACAACAACAACGTCAAATAAACAACAACAACAACGTCAAATAAACAACAACAACAACGTCAAATAAACAACAACAACAACAACACCAAATAAACAACAACAACAACGTCAAATAAACAACAACAACAACAACTATGTCAACAACAAGAACAACGTCAAATAAACAACAACAACAACAACGTCAACAACAACAACAACGTCAAAAAAACAACAACAACAACAACGTCAAATAAACAACAACAACAACGTCAAATAAACAACAACAAAAAAAACGTCAAATAAACAACAACAACAACAACAACCTCAACAACAACAATAACAACGTAAAATAAACAACAACAAAAACAACTATGTCAACAACAACAACGTCAAATAAACAATAACAACAACAACGTCAACAACAACAACGTCAAATAAACAACAACAACAACAATGTCAAATAAACAACAACAAAAACAACACTGTCAAATAAACAACAACAACAACAACGTCAAATAAACAACAACAATAACAACAACAACAACACCGTCAACAACAACAACAACGTCAAATAAACAACAACAACGTTAAATAAACAACAACAACAACGTCAAATAAACAACAACAACAACAACAACAACGCCAAATAAACAACAACAACAACGACGTCAACAACAACAACAACGTCAAATAAACAACAACAACAACAACAACATCAAATAAACAACAACGTCAACAACAACAACAATGTCAAATAAACAACAACAACAACTAAGTCAACAACAACGACAACAACGTCAAATAAACAACAACAACAACAACAACGTCAAATAAACAACAACAACGTCAACAACAACAACAACAATGTCAAATAAACAACAACAACAACGTCAACAACAACAATGTAAAATAAACAACAACAACAACGTCAAATAAACAACAATAACAATGTTAAATAAACAACAACAACAACGTCAAATAAACAACAACAACAATAACGTCAACAACAACAACAACAACGTCAAATAAACAACAACAACAACTATGTCAACAACAACAACAACGTCAAATAAACAACAATAACAACAACAACAACGTCAACAACAACAACGTCAAATAAACAACAACAACAACGTCAAATAAACAACAACAATAACACCGTCAAATAAACAACAACAACAACGTCAAATAAACAACAACAACAACAACGTCAATAAAACAACAATAAAAACAACGTAAACAACAACAACAACGTCAAATAAACAACAACAACAACAATGTCAAATAAACAACAACAACAACAACGTCAAATAAACAACAACAACAACGTCAACAACAACAACAACAATGTCAAATAAACAACAACAACAACAACGTCAACAACAACAACAATGTAAAATAAACAACAACAACAACGTCAAATAAACAACAACAACAATGTTAAATAAACAACAACAACAACGTCAAATAAACAACAACAACAACTTCAACAACAACAACAACAACAACGTCAAATAAACAACAACAACAACAACTATGTCAACAACAACAACAACGTCAAATAAACAACAATAACAACAACAACAACGTCAAATAAACAACAACAACAACGTCAAATAAACAACAACAACAACACCGTCAAATAAACAACAACAACAACGTCATATAAACAACAACAACAACAACGTCAAATAAACAATAACAACGTCAAATAAAGAACAACAACAACAACAACAACAACAACGTCAAATAAACAACAACAATGTCAACAACAACAACAACTATGTCAAATAAAGAACAACAACAACACCGTCAACAACAACAACGTCAAATAAACAACAACAACAACGTCAAATAAACAACAACAACAATAATATCAAATAAACAACAACAACAACAACAATAACAACAACAACAACGTCAAATATACAACAACAACAACAAAAACGTCAAATAAACAACAACAACAACAACGTCAACAACAACAACTACATCAAATAAACAACAACAACAACAACGTCAAATAAACAACAACAACAACAATGTCACCCACAACAACGTCAAATAAATAACAACAACAATGTCAAATAAACAACAATACTAAAACAACGTCAAATAAACAACAACAACAACAACAACAACAACGTCAATTACAACAACAACAACAATGTCAAATAAACAACAACAACAACAACAACAATATCAACAACAACAACAATGTCAAATAAATAACAACAACAACGTTAAATAAACAACAACAACAGCGTCAACAACAACAACAACGTCAAATAAACAACAACAACGTCAAATAAACAACAACAACAACAATGTCACCCACAACAATGTCAAATAAATAACAACAACAATGTCAAATAAACAACAATACTAAAACAACGTCAAATAAACAACAACAACAACAACGTCAACAACAACAACAACAATGTCAAATAAACAACAACAACAACAAAGTCAACAACAACTACAATGTCAAATAAATAACAACAACAACGTCAAATAAACAACAACAACGTCAAATAAACAACAACAACAACGTCAAATAAACAACAACGTCAACAACAACAACGTCAAATAAACAACAACAACAACTAAGTCAACAACAACGACAACAACGTCAAATAAACAACAACAACAACAACAACGTCAAATAAACAACAACGTCAACAACAACAACAATGTAAAATAAACAACAACAACAACATCAAATAAACAACAACAACAACGTCAACAACAACAACAACAACAACAACGTCAAATAAACAACAACAACAACAACTATGTCAACAACAACAACAACGTCAAATAAACAACAATAACAACAACAACAACGTCAACAACAACAACGTCAAATAAACAACAACAACAACGTCAAATAAACAACAACAACAACACCGTCAAATAAACAACAACAACGTCAAATAAACAACAACAACAACAACGTCAATAAAACAACAATAAAAACAACGTTAACAACAACAACAACGTCAAATAAACAACAACAACAACAATGTCAAATAAACAACAACAACAACAACGTCAAATAAACAACAACAAAAACAACGTCAACAACAACAACAACTTCAAATAAACAACAACAACAACAACAACAACAACGTCAACAACAACAACGTCAAATAAACAACAACAACAACAACGTCAACTAAACAATAACAACAACAACAACAATGTCAAATAAACAACAATAACAACAACGTCAAATAAACAACAACAACAACAACGTCAACAACAACAACAACGTCAAATAAACAACAACAACAACATCAAATAAAAAACAACAACAACAACATCAAATAAACAACAACAACAACAACAATAACAACAACAACAACAACGTCAAATAAACAACAACAACAACAACAACAACGTCAATTAAACAACAACAACAACAACGTCAAATAAACAACAACAAAAACAACAACAACATCAACAACAACAAAAACGTCAAATAAACAACAACAACAACAACAACTACGTCAAATAAACAACAACAACAACAACGTTAAATAAACAATAACAACAACAACAACGTCAAATAAACAACAACAACAACAACGTCAAATAAACAACAACAACGTCAAATAAACAACAACAACAACAACAACAACGCCAAATAAACAACAACAACAACAACGACGTCAACAACAACAACAACGTCAAATAAACAACAACAACAACGTCAAATAAACAACAACGACAACGTCAACAACAACAACAACGTCAAATAAACAACAACAACAACAACTATGTCAACAACAACAACGTCAAACAAACAACAATAACAACAACAACAACGTCAACAACAACAACGTCAAATAAACAACAACAGCATCAAATAAACAACAACAACAACACCGTCAAATAAACAACAACAACAACGTCAAATAAACAACAACAACAACAACGTCAATAAAACAACAATAAAAACAACGTAAACAACAACAACAACGTCAAATAAACAACAACAACAACAATGTCAAATAAACAACAACAACAACAACGTCAAATAAACAACAACAAAAACAACGTCAACAACAACAACAACAACAATGTCAAATAAACAACAACAACAACGTCAACAACAACAACAATGTAAAATAAACAACAACAACAACGTCAAATAAACAACAACAACAACAATGTTAAATAAACAACAACAACAACATCAAATAAACAACAACAACAACTTCAACAACAACAACAACAACGTCAAATAAACAACAACAACAACTATGTCAACAACAACAACAACGTCAAATAAACAACAATAACAACAACAACAACGTCAAATAAACAACAACAACAACAACGTCAAATAAACAACAACAATGTCAACAACAACAACTATGTCAAATAAAGAACAACAACAACACCGTCAACAACAACAACGTCAAATAAACAACAACAACAACGTCAAATAAACAACAACAACAACAATATCAAATAAACAACAACAACAACAATAACAACAACAACGTCAAATATACAACAACAACAACAAAAACGTCAAATAAACAACAACAACAACAACAACGTCAACAACAACAACTACGTCAAATAAACAACAACAACGTCAAATAAACAACAACAACAACAATGTCACCCACAACAACGTCAAATAAATAACAACAACAATGTCAAATAAACAACAATACTAAAACAACGTCAAATAAACAACAACAACAACAACAACAACAACAACGTCAATTACAACAACAACAACAATGTCAAATAAACAACAACAACAACAATATCAACAACAACAACAATGTCAAATAAATAACAACAACAACGTTAAATAAACAACAACAACAGCGTCAACAACAACAACAACGTCAAATAAACAACAACAACATCAAATAAACAACAACAACAATGTCACCCACAACAATGTCAAATAAATAACAACAACAATGTCAAATAAACAACAATACTAAAACAACGTCAAATAAACAACAACAACAACAACGTCAACAACAACAACAACAACAACAAAGTCAACAACAACTACAATGTCAAATAAATAACAACAACAACGTCAAATAAACAACAACAACGTCAAATAAACAACAACAACAACGTCAAATAAACAACAACATCAACAACAACAACGTCAAATAAACAACAACAACAACTAAGTCAACAACAACGACAACAACGTCAAATAAACAACAACAACAACAACAACAACAACGTCAACAACAACAACAACAATGTAAAATAAACAACAATAACAACGTCAAATAAACAACAACAACAACGTCAACAACAACAACAACGTCAAATAAACAACAACAACAACAACTATGTCAACAACAACAACAACGTCAAATAAACAACAATAACAACAACAACAACGTCAACAACAACAACGTCAAATAAACAACAACAACAACGTCAAATAAACAACAACAACAACACCGTCAAATAAACAACAACAACGTCAAATAAACAACAACAACAACAACGTCAATAAAACAACAATAAAAACAACGTCAACAACAACAACAACGTCAAATAAACAACAACAACAACAATGTCAAATAAACAACAACAACAACAACGTCAAATAAACAACAACAAAAACAACGTCAACAACAACAACAACGTCAAATAAACAACAACAACAACAACAACAACAACAACGTCAACAACAACGTCAACAACAACAACAACGTCAAATAAACAACAACAACAACAACGTCAAATAAACAATAACAACAACAACAACAATGTCAAATAAACAACAATAACAACAACGTCAAATAAACAACAACAACGTCAACAACAACAACAACGTCAAATAAACAACAACAACAACAACATCAAATAAACAACAACAACAACAACGTCAAATAAACAACAACAACAACAACAACAATAACAACAACAACAACGTCAAATAAACAACAACAACAACAACAACAACGTCAATTAAACAACAACAACGTCAAATAAACAACAACAAAAACAACAACAACATCAACAACAACAAAAACGTCAAATAAACAACAACAACAACAACAACAACTACGTCAAATAAACAACAACAACAACAACAACAACGTTAAATAAACAATAACAACAACAACAACGTCAAATAAACAACAACAACAACAACGTCAAATAAACAACAACAACGTCAAATAAACAACAACAACAACGTCAAATAAACAACAACAACAACAACAACGCCAAATAAACAACAACAACAACGACGTCAACAACAACAACAACGTCAAATAAACAACAACAACAACGTCAAATAAACAACAACGTCAACAACAACAACAACATCAAATAAACAACAACAACAACTAATTCAACAACAACGACAACAACGTCAAAGAAACCACAACAACAACAACAACAACGTCAAATAAACAACAACAACAACGTCAACAACAACAACAACAACAATGTCAAATAAATAACAACAACAACGTCAACAACAACAACAACAATGTAAAATAAACAACAACAACAACGTCAAATAAATAACAACAACAATGTTAAATAAACAACAACAACGTCAAATAAACAACAACAACAACGTCAACAACAACAACAACAACGTCAAATAAACAACAACAACAACAACTATGTCAACAACAACAACAACGTCAAATAAACAACAATAACAACAACAACAACGTCAACAACAACAACGTCAAATAAACAACAACAACAACAACGTCAAATAAACAACAACAACACCGTCAAATAAACAACAACAATAACAACGTCAAATAAACAACAACAACAACAACGTCAATAAAACAACAATAAAAACAACGTAAACAACAACAACAACGTCAAATAAACAACAACAACAACAACAACAACAATAATAATAACAACAACAACGTCAAATAAACAACAACAACAACAACAACGTCAATTAAACAACAACAACAACAACGTCAAATAAACAACAACAAAAACAACAACAACATCAACAACAACAAAAACGTCAAATAAACAACAACAACAACAACAACTACGTCAAATAAACAACAACAACAACAACAACGTTAAATAAACAATAACAACAACAACAACGTCAAATAAACAACAACAACAACGTCAAATAAACAACAACGTCAAATAAACAACAACAACAACAACAACAACACCAAATAAACAACAACAACAACAACGACGTCAACAACAACAACAACGTCAAATAAACAACAACAACAACGTCAAATAAACAACAACGACAACGTCAACAACAACAACAACAATGTCAAATAAACAACAACAACAACAACTATGTCAACAACAACAACAACGTCAAATAAACAACAATAACAACAACAACGTCAACAACAACAACGTCAAATAAACAACAACAACATCAAATAAACAACAACAACAACACCGTCAAATAAACAACAACAACAACGTCAAATAAACAACAACAACAACAACGTCAATAAAACAACAATAAAAACAACGTAAACAACAACAACAACAACGTCAAATAAACAACAACAACAACAATGTCAAATAAACAACAACAACAACAACGTCAAATAAACAACAACAAAAACAACGTCAACAACAACAACAACAACAATGTCAAATAAACAACAACAACAACGTCAACAACAACAACAATGTAAAATAAACAACAACAACAACGTCAAATAAACAACAACAACAACAATGTTAAATAAACAACAACAACAACGTCAAATAAACAACAACAACAACTTCAACAACAACAACAACAACGTCAAATAAACAACAACAACAACAACTATGTCAACAACAACAACAACGTCAAATAAACAACAATAACAACAACAACAACGTCAAATAAACAACAACAACAACGTCAAATAAACAACAACAACAACACCGTCAAATAAACAACAACAACAACGTCATATAAACAACAACAACAACATCAAATAAACAATAACAACGTCAATTAAAGAACAACAACAACAACAACAACAACGTCAAATAAACAACAACAATGTCAACAACAACAACTATGTCAAATAAAGAACAACAACAACACCGTCAACAACAACAACGTCAAATAAACAACAACAACAACGTCAAATAAACAACAACAACAACAATATCAAATAAACAACAACAACAACAATAACAACAACAACGTCAAATATACAACAACAACAACAAAAACGTCAAATAAACAACAACAACAACAACAACGTCAACAACAACAACTACGTCAAATAAACAACAACAACGTCAAATAAACAACAACAACAACAATGTCACCCACAACAACGTCAAATAAATAACAACAACAATGTCAAATAAACAACAATACTAAAACAACGTCAAATAAACAACAACAACAACAACAACAACAACGTCATTTACAACAACAACAACAATGTCAAATAAACAACAACAACAACAACAATATCAACAACAACAACAATGTCAAATAAATAACAACAACAACGTTAAATAAACAACAACAACAGCGTCAACAACAACAACAACGTCAAATAAACAACAAAAACATCAAATAAACAACAACAACAACAATGTCACCCACAACAATGTCAAATAAATAACAACAACAATGTCAAATAAACAACAATACTAAAACAACGTCAAATAAACAACAACAACAACAACGTCAACAACAACAACAACAACAACAAAGTCAACAACAACTACAATGTCAAATAAATAACAACAACAACGTCAAATAAACAACAACAACGTCAAATAAACAACAACAACAACGTCAAATAAACAACAACGTCAACAATAACAACGTCAAATAAACAACAACAACAACTAAGTCAACAACAACGACAACAACGTCAAATAAACAACAACAACAACAACAACGTCAACAACAACAACAATGTAAAATAAACAACAATAACAACGTCAAATAAACAACAACAACAACGTCAACAACAACAACAACGTCAAATAAACAACAACAACAACAACTATGTCAACAACAACAACAACGTCAAATAAACAACAATAACAACAACAACAACGTCAACAACAACAACGTCAAATAAACAACAACAACAACGTCAAATAAACAACAACAACAACACCGTCAAATAAACAACAACAACGTCAAATAAACAACAACAACAACAACGTCAATAAAACAACAATAAAAACAACGTCAACAACAACAACAACATCAAATAAACAACAACAACAACAATGTCAAATAAACAACAACAACAACAACAACGTCAAATAAACAACAACAAAAACAACGTCAACAACAACAACAACGTCAAATAAACAACAACAACAACAACAACAACGTCAACAACAACGTCAACAATAACAACAACGTCAAATAAACAACAACAACAACAACAACGTCAAATAAACAATAACAACAACAACAACAATGTCAAATAAACAACAATAACAACAACGTCAAATAAACAACAACAACGTCAACAACAACAACAACGTCAAATAAACAACAACAACAACATCAAATAAAAAACAACAACAACAACAACGTCAAATAAACAACAACAACAACAACAACAATAACAACAACAACAACAACAACAACGTCAAATAAACAACAACAACAACAACAACAACGTCAATTAAACAACAACAACGTCAAATAAACAACAACAAAAACAACAACAACATCAACAACAACAAAAACGTCAAATAAACAACAACAACAACAACAACAACAACAACTACGTCAAATAAACAACAACAACAACAACAACAACGTTAAATAAACAATAACAACAACAACAACGTCAAATAAACAACAACAACAACAACGTCAAATAAACAACAACAACGTCAAATAAACAACAACAACAACGTCAAATAAACAACAACAACAACAACAACGCCAAATAAACAACAACAACAACGACGTCAACAACAACAACAACGTCAAATAAACAACAACAACAACGTCAAATAAACAACAACGTCAACAACAACAACAACATCAAATAAACAACAACAACAACTAATTCAACAACAACGACAACAACGTCAAAGAAACAACAACAACAACAACAACAACAACGTCAAATAAACAACAACAACAACGTCAACAACAACAACAACAATGTCAAATAAATAACAACAACAACGTCAACAACAACAACAACAATGTAAAATAAACAACAACAACAACGTCAAATAAATAACAACAACAATGTTAAATAAACAACAACAACGTCAAATAAACAACAACAACAACGTCAACAACAACAACAACAACGTCAAATAAACAACAACAACAACAACTATGTCAACAACAACAACAACGTCAAATAAACAACAATAACAACAACAACAACGTCAAATAAACAACAACAACAACGTCAAATAAACAACAACAACACCGTCAAATAAACAACAACAATAACAACGTCAAATAAACAACAACAACAACAACGTCAATAAAACAACAATAAAAACAACGTAAACAACAACAACAACGTCAAATAAACAACAACAACAATGTCAAATAAACAACAACAACAACAACGTCAAATAAACAACAACAAAAACAACATCAACAACAACAACAACGTCAAATAAACAACAACAACAACAACAACAACGTCAAAAACATCAACAACGTCAAATAAACAACAACAACAACAACAACGTCAAATAAACAATAACAACAACAACAACAATGTCAAATAAACAACAATAACAACAACGTCAAATAAACAACAACAACAACGTCAAATAAACAACAACAACAACATCAAATAAACAACAACAACAACAACAACAACGTCAAATAAACAACAACAACAACAATAACAACAACAACAACAACGTCAAATAAACAACAACAACAACAACGTTAATTAAACAACAACAACAACGTCAAATAAACAACAACAAAAACAACAACAACATCAACAACAACAACAAAAACGTCAAATAAACAACAACAACAACAACAACTACGTCAAATAAACAACAACAACAACAACGTTAAATAAACAATAACAACACAAACAACGTCAAATAAACAACAACAACAACGTCAAATAAACAACAACAACAACGTCAAATAAACAACAACAACAACAACAACGCCAAATAAACAACAACAACAACGATGTCAACAACAACAACGTCAAATAAACAACAACAACAACAATTATGTCAACAACAACAACAACGTCAAATAAACAACAACAACAACAACGTCAACAACAACAACAACGTCAAAAAAACAACAACAACAACAACGTCAAATAAACAACAACAACAACAACACCGTCAAATAAACAACAACAACAACGTCAAATAAACAACAACAAAAAAACGTCAAATAAACAACAACAACAACAACAACCTCAACAACAACAATAACAACGTAAAATAAACAACAACAAAAACAACTATGTCAACAACAACAACAACGTCAAATAAACAATAACAACAACAACGTCAACAACAACAACGTCAAATAAACAACAACAACAACAATGTCAAATAAACAACAACAAAAACAACACCGTCAAATAAACAACAACAACAACAACGTCAAATAAACAACAACAATAACAACAACAACAACACCGTCAACAACAACAAAAACGTCAAATAAACAACAACAACAACAACTACGTCAAATAAACAACAACAACAACAACGTTAAATAAACAATAACAACAACAACAACGTCAAATAAACAACAACAACAACAACAACAACGTCAAATAAACAACAACAACAACGTCAAATAAACAACAACAACAACAACAACGCCAAATAAACAACAACAACAACAACGACGTCAACAACAACAACAACGTCAAATAAACAACAACAACAACGTCAAATAAACAACAACGTCAACAACAACAACAACGTCAAATAAACAACAACAACAACTAAGTCAACAACAACGACAACAACGTCAAATAAACAACAACAACAACAACAACAACAAAACCAACATCAAATAAACAACAACAACAACAACAACGTCAACAACAACAAAAACAACAATGTCAAATAAACAACAACAACAACGTCAACAACAACAACAATGTAAAATAAACAACAACAACATCAAATAAACAACAACAACAACAATGTCACCCACAACAATGTCAAATAAATAACAACAACAATGTCAAATAAACAACAATACTAAAACAACGTCAAATAAACAACAACAACAACAACGTCAACAACAACAACAACAACAACAAAGTCAACAACAACTACAATGTCAAATAAATAACAACAACAACGTCAAATAAACAACAACAACGTCAAATAAACAACAACAACAACGTCAAATAAACAACAACGTCAACAACAACAACGTCAAATAAACAACAACAACAACTAAGTCAACAACAACGACAACAACGTCAAATAAACAACAACAACAACAACAACGTCAACAACAACAACAATGTAAAATAAACAACAATAACAACGTCAAATAAACAACAACAACAACGTCAACAACAACAACAACGTCAAATAAACAACAACAACAACAACTATGTCAACAACAACAACAACGTCAAATAAACAACAATAACAACAACAACAACGTCAACAACAACAACGTCAAATAAACAACAACAACAACGTCAAATAAACAACAACAACAACACCGTCAAATAAACAACAACAACGTCAAATAAACAACAACAACAACAACAACGTCAATAAAACAACAATAAAAACAACGTCAACAACAACAACAACGTCAAATAAACAACAACAACAACAATGTCAAATAAACAACAACAACAACAACAACGTCAAATAAACAACAACAAAAACAACGTCAACAACAACAACAACGTCAAATAAACAACAACAACAACAACAACAACGTCAACAACAACGTCAACAACAACAACAACGTCAAATAAACAACAACAACAACAACGTCAAATAAACAATAACAACAACAACAACAATGTCAAATAAACAACAATAACAACAACGTCAAATAAACAACAACAACGTCAACAACAACAACAACAACGTCAAATAAACAACAACAACAACAACATCAAATAAACAACAACAACAACAACGTCAAATAAACAACAACAACAACAACAACAATAACAACAACAACAACAACAACGTCAATTAAACAACAACAACGTCAAATAAACAACAACAAAAACAACAACAACATCATCAACAACAACATCAACAACAACAAAAACGTCAAATAAACAACAACAACAACAACTACGTCAAATAAACAACAACAACAACAACAACGTTAAATAAACAATAACAACAACAACAACGTCAAATAAACAACAACAACAACAACGTCAAATAAACAACAACAACGTCAAATAAACAACAACAACAACGTCAAATAAACAACAACAACAACAACGCCAAATAAACAACAACAACAACGACGTCAACAACAACAACAACGTCAAATAAACAACAACAACAACAACGTCAAATAAACAACAACGTCAACAACAACAACAACATCAAATAAACAACAACAACAACTAATTCAACAACAACGACAACAACGTCAAAGAAACAACAACAACAACAACAACAACGTCAAATAAACAACGACAACAACGTCAACAACAACAACAACAACAATGTCAAATAAATAACAACAACAACGTCAACAACAACAACAACAATGTAAAATAAACAACAACAACAACGTCAAATAAATAACAACAACAATGTTAAATAAACAACAACAACGTCAAATAAACAACAACAACAACGTCAACAACAACAACAACAACGTCAAATAAACAACAACAACAACAACTATGTCAACAACAACAACAACGTCAAATAAACAACAATAACAACAACAACAACGTCAACAACAACAACGTCAAATAAACAACAACAACAACAACAACGTCAAATAAACAACAACAACAACACCGTCAAATAAACAACAACAATAACAACGTCAAATAAACAACAACAACAACAACGTCAATAAAACAACAATAAAAACAACGTAAACAACTACAACAACGTCAAATAAACAACAACAACAACAATGTCAAATAAACAACAACAACAACAACGTCAAATAAACAACAACAAAAACAACATCAACAACAACAACAACGTCAAATAAACAACAACAACAACAACAACAACAACGTCAAAAACATCAACAACGTCAAATAAACAACAACAACAACAACGTCAAATAAACAATAACAACAACAACAACAATGTCAAATAAACAACAATAACAACAACGTCAAATAAACAACAACAACAACGTCAAATAAACAACAACAACAACAACATCAAATAAACAACAACAACAACAACAACAACGTCAAATAAACAACAACAACAACAATAACAACAACAACAACAACGTCAAATAAACAACAACAACAACAACAACGTTAATTAAACAACAACAACAACGTCAAATAAACAACAACAAAAACAACAACAACATCAACAACAACAACAAAAACGTCAAATAAACAACAACAACAACAACAACTACGTCAAATAAACAACAACAACAACAACGTTAAATAAACAATAACAACACAAACAACGTCAAATAAACAACAACAACAACGTCAAATAAACAACAACAACAACGTCAAATAAACAACAACAACAACAACAACAACGCCAAATAAACAACAACAACAACGATGTCAACAACAACAACGTCAAATAAACAACAACAACAACAACTATGTCAACAACAACAACAACGTCAAATAAACAACAACAACAACAACGTCAACAACAACAACAACGTCAAAAAAACAACAACAACAACAACGTCAAATAAACAACAACAACAACAACACCGTCAAATAAACAACAACAACGTCAAATAAACAACAACAAAAAAAACGTCAAATAAACAACAACAACAACAACAACCTCAACAACAACAATAACAACGTAAAATAAACAACAACAAAAACAACTATGTCAACAACAACAACAACGTCAAATAAACAATAACAACAACAACGTCAACAACAACAACGTCAAATAAACAACAACAACAACAATGTCAAATAAACAACAACAAAAACAACACCGTCAAATAAACAACAACAACAACAACGTCAAATAAACAACAACAATAACAACAACAACAACACCGTCAACAACAACAAAAACGTCAAATAAACAACAACAACAACAACTACGTCAAATAAACAACAACAACAACAACGTTAAATAAACAATAACAACAACAACAACGTCAAATAAACAACAACAACAACAACGTCAAATAAACAACAACAACGTCAAATAAACAACAACAACAACGTCAAATAAACAACAACAACAACAACGCCAAATAAACAACAACAACAACAACGACGTCAACAACAACAACGTCAAATAAACAACAACAACAACGTCAAATAAACAACAACGTCAACAACAACAACAACGTCAAATAAACAACAACAACAACTAAGTCAACAACAACGACAACAACGTCAAATAAACAACAACAACAACAACAACAAAACCAACGTCAAATAAACAACAACAACAACAACGTCAACAACAACAACAACAACAATGTCAAATAAACAACAACAACAACGTCAACAACAACAACAATGTAAAATAAACAACAACAACAACAACGTCAAATAAACAACAACAACAATGTTAAATAAACAACAACAACAACAACGTCAAATAAACAACAACAACAACGTCAACAACAACAACAACAACGTCAAATAAACAACAACAACAACAACAACTATGTCAACAACAACAACAACGTCAAATAAACAACAATAACAACAACAACAACGTCAACAACAACAACGTCAAATAAACAACAACAACAACGTCAAATAAACAACAACAACAACACCGTCAAATAAACAACAACAACAACGTCAAATAAACAACAACAACAACAACATCAATAAAACAACAATAAAAACAACGTAAACAACAACAACAACGTCAAATAAACAACAACAACAATGTCAAATAAACAACAACAACAACAACAACGTCAAATAAACAACAACAAAAATAACGTCAACAACAACAACAACAACAATGTCAAATAAACAACAACAACAACGTCAACAACAACAACAATGTAAAATAAACAACAACAACAACGTCAAATAAACAACAACAACAATGTTAAATAAACAACAACAACAACGTCAAATAAACAACAACAACAACTTCAACAACAACAACAACGTCAAATAAACAACAACAACAACAACTATGTCAACAACAACAACAACGTCAAATAAACAACAATAACAACAACATCAAATAAACAACAACAACAACGTCAAATAAACAACAACAACAACACCGTCAAATAAACAACAACAACAACAACGTCATATAAACAACAACAACAACGTCAAATAAACAATAACAACGTCAATTAAAGAACAACAACAACAACAACAACGTCAAATAAACAACAACAATGTCAACAACAACAACAACTATGTCAAATAAAGAACAACAACAACACCGTCAACAACAACAACGTCAAATAAACAACAACAACAACGTCAAATAAACAACAACAACAACAATATCAAATAAACAACAACAACAACAACAACAACAACAACAACAACGTCAAATATACAACAACAACAACAACAACAAAAACGTCAAATAAACAACAACAACAACAACAACGTCAACAACAACAACTACGTCAAATAAACAACAACAACAACGTCAAATAAACAACAACAACAACAATGTCACCCACAACAACGTCAAATAAATAACAACAACAATGTCAAATAAACAACAATACTAAAACAACGTCAAATATACAACAACAACAACAACAACAACAACGTCAATTACAACAACAACAACAATGTCAAATAAACAACAACAACAACAATATCAACAACAACAACAATGTCAAATAAATAACAACAACAACGTTAAATAAACAACAACAACAGCGTCAACAACAACAACAACGTCAAATAAACAACAACAACGTCAAATAAACAACAACAACAACAATGTCACCCACAACAATGTCAAATAAATAACAACAACAATGTCAAATAAACAACAATACTAAAACAACGTCAAATAAACAACAACAACAACAAGGTCAACAACAACAACAACAATGTCAAATAAACAACAACAACAACAAAGTCAACAACAACTACAATGTCAAATAAATAACAACAACGTCAAATAAACAACAACAACGTCAAATAAACAACAACAACAACGTCAAATAAACAACAACGTCAACAACAACAACGTCAAATAAACAACAACAACAACTAAGTCAACAACAACGACAACAACGTCAAATAAACAACAACAACAACAACGTCAAATAAACAACAACGTCAACAACAACAACAATGTTAAATAAACAACAACAACAACGTCAAATAAACAACAACAACGTCAACAACAACAACAACAACGTCAAATAAACAACAACAACAACAACTATGTCAACAACAACAACAACAACGTCAAATAAACAACAATAACAACAACAACAACGTCAACAACAACAATGTCAAATAAACAACAACAACAACGTCAAATAAACAACAACAACAACACCGTCAAATAAACAACAACAACAACGTCAAATAAACAACAACAACAATAACAACGTCAATAAAACAACAATAAAAACAACGTAAACAACAACAACAACGTCAAATAAACAACAACAACAACAACAATGTCAAATAAACAACAACAACATCGTCAAATAAACAACAACAAAAACAACGTCAACAACAACAACAACAACAATGTCAAATAAACAACAACAACAACGTCAACAACAACAACAATGTAAAATAAACAACAACAACAACGTCAAATAAACAACAACAACAATGTTAAATAAACAACAACAACAACGTCAAATAAACAACAACAACAACTTCAACAACAACAACAACAACGTCAAATAAACAACAACAACAACAACTATGTCAACAACAACAACAACGTCAAATAAACAACAATAACAACAACAACAACGTCAAATAAACAACAACAACAACGTCAAATAAACAACAACAACAACACCGTCAAATAAACAACAACAACAACGTCATATAAACAACAACAACAACGTCAAATAAACAATAACAACGTCAATTAAAGAACAACAACAACAACAACAACAACAACGTCAAATAAACAACAACAATGTCAACAACAACAACAACAACTATGTCAAATAAAGAACAACAACAACACCGTCAACAACAACAACGTCAAATAAACAACAACAACAACGTCAAATAAACAACAACAACAACAATATCAAATAAACAACAACAACAACAACAACAATAACAACAACAACAACGTCAAATATACAACAACAACAACAACAAAAACGTCAAATAAACAACAACAACAACAACGTCAACAACAACAACTACGTCAAATAAACAACAACAACAACGTCAAATAAACAACAACAACAACAATGTCACCCACAACAACGTCAAATAAATAACAACAACAATGTCAAATAAACAACAATACTAAAACAACGTCAAATAAACAACAACAACAACAACAACAACGTCAATTACAACAACAACAACAATGTCAAATAAACAACAACAACAACAACAACAACAACAATATCAACAACAACAACAATGTCAAATAAATAACAACAACAACGTTAAATAAACAACAACAACAGCGTCAACAACAACAACAACGTCAAATAAACAACAACAACGTCAAATAAACAACAACAACAACAATGTCACCCTCAACAATGTCAAATAAATAACAACAACAATGTCAAATAAACAACAATACTAAAACAACGTCAAATAAACAACAACAACAACGTCAACAACAACAACAACAATGTCAAATAAACAACAACAACAACAACAAAGTCAACAACAACTACAATGTCAAATAAATAACAACAACAACGTCAAATAAACAACAACAACGTCAAATAAACAACAACAACAACGTCAAATAAACAACAACGTCAAATAAACAACAACAACAACTAAGTCAACAACAACAACAACGTCAAATAAACAACAACAACAACAACAACAACAACAACAACGTCAAATAAACAACAATGTCAACAACAACAACAATGTAAAATAAACAACAATAACAACGTCAAATAAACAACAACAACAACGTCAACAACAACAACAACGTCAAATAAACAACAACAACAACAACTATGTCAACAACAACAACAACGTCAAATAAACAACAATAACAACAACAACAACGTCAACAACAACAACGTCAAATAAACAACAACAACAACAACAACGTCAACAACAACAACAACGTCAAATAAACAATAACAACAACGTCAAATAAACAATAACAACAACAACAACAATGTCAAATAAACAATAATAACAACGTCAAATAAACAACAACAGCAACAACAACGTCAACAACAACAACAACGTCAAATAAACAACAACAACAACAACAACAACAACGTCAAATAAACAAAAATAACAACGTCAAATAAACAACAGCAACTACAATAACAACAACAACTACTACGTCAAATAAACAACAACAACAACGTCAAATAAACAATAACAACAACAACGTCAAATAAACAACAACAACGTCAAATAAACAACAAAAACAACGTCAACAACAACAACAACAATGTCAAATAAACACCGATAACAACAATAACAACAACGTCGACAACAACAACTACGTCAAATAAACAACAACAACAACAACGTAAAATAAACAACAAAAACAACTATGTCAACAACAACAACAACGTCAAATAAACAACAACATCAACAACGTCAAATAAACAACAACAACAACAACGTCAATAACAACAACAATGTCAAGTAAACAACAACAACAACAACAACAACGTCAAATAAACAACAACAACAACAACGTCAATAACAACAACAACAACGTCAAAAAAACAACAACGTCAACAACAACAACGTGAAATAAAAACAACAACTATGTCAACAACAACAACAACATCATATAAACAACAACAACAACAACGTCAACAACAACAACGTCAAATAAACAAAAACAACAATAACAACGTCAAATAAACAACAACAACAACACCGTCAAATAAACAACAACAACAACAACAACGTCAAATAAACAACAACAACAATGTTAAATAAACAATAACAACAACGTCAAATAAACAACAACAACAACAACGTCAAATAAACAACAACAACATCAAATATGTCAACAACAACAACAACGTAAAATAAACAACAACAACAACGTCAACAACAACAACAACGTCAAATAAACAACAACAACAACAACAACAACAACGTCAAATAAACAACAACAACAACAACACCGTCAAATAAACAACAACAACAACAATGTCAAATAAACAACAACAACAACAACGTCAAATAAACAACAACAAAAACAATGTCAAAACAACAACAACGTCAAATAAACAACAACAACAACAACAATGTCAACAACAACAACAACAACGTCAAATAAACAACAACAACAACGTCAAATAAACAATAACAACAACAACAATGTCAAATAAACAACAATAACAACAACGTCAAATAAGCAACAACAACAACAACAACAATGTCAACAACAACAACAACGTCAAATAAACAACAACAGCAACAACATCAAATAAACAATAACAACAACAACGTCAAATAAACAACAACAACAACAATAACAACAACAACAATGTCAAATAAACAACAACAACGTCAATTAAACAACAACAACAACGTCAAATAAACAACAACAAAAACAACAACAACATCAACAACAACAAAAACGTCAAATAAACAACAACAACAACAACAACAACAACTACGTCAAATAAACAACAACAACAACGTTAAATAAACAATAACAACAACAACAACGTCAAATAAACAACAACAACAACGTCAAATAAACAACAACAACGTCAAATAAACAACAACAACAACATCAACAACAACAACAACAATGTCAAATAAACAACAACAACAACAACGTCGACAACAACAACTACGTCAAATAAATAACAACAACAACAACAACAACAACGTCAACAACAACAACGTCAAATAAACAACAACAACAACGTCAAATAAACAATAACAACGTCAAATAAAGAACAACAACAACAACAACAACAGCAACGTCAAATAAACAACAACAATGTCAACAACAACAACAACAACTATGTCAAATAAACAACAACAACAACACCGTCAACAACAACAACGTCAAATAAACAACAACAACAACAACATCAAATAAACAACAACAACAACAATGTCAAATAAACAACAACAACAACAACAACAACAATAACAACAACAACAACGTCAAATATACAACAACAACAACAAAAACGTCAAATAAACAACAACAACAACGTCAACAACAATAACTACGTCAAATAAACAACAACAACAACGTCAAATAAACAACAACAACAACAATGTCACCCACAACAACGTCAAATAAATAACAACAACAATGTAAAATAAACAACAATACTAAAACAACGTCAAATAAACAACAACAACAACAACGTCAACAACAACAACAACAACAATGTCAAATAAACAACAACAACAACAACAACATCAACAACAACAACAATGTCAAATAAATAACAACAACAACGTTAAATAAACAACAACAACAACAACGTCAACAACAACAACAACGTCAAATAAACAACAACAACGTCAAATAAACAACAACAACAACAATGTCACCCACAACATTGTCAAATAAATAACAACAACAATGTCAAATAAACAACAATACTAAAACAACGTCAAATAAACAACAACAACAACAACAACAACGTCAACAACAACAACAACAATGTCAAATAAACAATAACAACAACAACAACAAAGTCAACAACAACTACAATGTCAAATAAATAACAACAACAACGTCAAATAAACAACAACAACGTCAAATAAACAACAACGTCAACAACAACAACAACGTCAAATAAACAACAACAACAACAACTAAGTCAACAACAACGACAACAACGTCAAATAAACAACAACAACAACAACGTCAAATAAACAACAACAACAACAATGTCAAATAAACAACAACAACGTCAACAACAACAACAATGTAAAATAAACAACAACAACAACGTCAAATAAATAACAACAACAACGTCAACAACAACAACAACAACGTCAAATAAACAACAACAACAACTATGTCAACAACAACAACAACGTCAAATAAACAACAATAACAACAACAACAACATCAACAACAACAACGTCAAATAAACAACAACAACAACAACGTCAAATGAACAACAACAACAACACCGTCAAATAAACAACAACAACGTCAAATAAACAACAACAACAACAACGTCAATAAAACAACAATAAAAACAACGTCAACACCAACAACAACGTCAAATAAACAACAACAACAACAACGTCAACAACAACAACGTCAAATAAACAATAACAACAACGTCAAATAAACAATAACAACAATAACAACAATGTCAAATAAACAACAATAACAACGTCAAATAAACAACAACAACAACAACGTCAACAACAACAACAACAACGTCAAATAAACAACAACAACAACGTCAAATAAACAACAACAACAACAACGTCAAATAAACAACAACAACAACAACAATAACAACAACAACAACAACAACAACGTCAAATAAACAACAACAACAACATCAATTAAACAACAACGTCAAATAAACAACAACAAAAACAACACCAACATCAACAACAACAAAAACGTCAAATAAACAACAACAATAACGTCAACAACAACAACTACGTCAAATAAACAAAAACAACAACGTCAAATAAACATAACAACAACAACAACGTCAAATAAACAACAACAACAACGTCAAATAAACAACAACAACGTCAAATAAACAACAACAACAACAACGTCAAATAAACAACAACAACAATGTCAAATAAACAACAACAACAACAACAACACCGTCAACAACAACAACAATGTCAAATAAACAACAACAACAACAGCGTCAAATAAACAACAACAACAACTATGTCAACAACAACAACAACGTCAAATAAACAACAACAACAACAACAACGTCAAGTAAATAACAACAACAACAACAACAACAACAACAACAACAACGTCAAATAAACAACAACAACAACAATGTCAAATAAACAACAACAACAACACCGTCAACAACAACAACAATGTCAAATAAACAACAACAACGTCAAATAAACAACAACAACTATGTCAAATAAACAACAACAACAATAACAACAACAACATCAAATAAACAACAACAACAACAACAACAACAACGTCAAATAAACAACAACAACAACAACATCAATTAAACAACAACAACAACGTCAAATAAACAACAACAAAAACAACAACAACATCAACAACAACAAAAACGTCAAATAAACAACAACAATAACGTCAACAACAACAACTACGTCAAATAAACAAAAACAACAACGTCAAATAAACAACAACAACGTCAAATAAACAACAACAACAACAACGTCAAATAAACAACAACAACAATGTCAAATAAACAACAACAACAACAACACCGTCAACAACAACAACAATGTCAAATAAACAACAACAACAACAGCGTCAAATAAACAACAACAACAACAACTATGTCAACAACAACAACGTCAAATAAATAACAACAACAACAACGTCAAGTAAACAACAACAACAACAACAACAACGTCAAATAAACAACAACAACAACAACAATGTCAAATAAACAACAACAACAACAACACCGTCAACAACAACAATAATGTCAAATAAACAACAACAACGTCAAATAAACAACAACAACAACTATGTCAATAACAACAACAACGTCAAATAAACAACAACAACTACGTCAAGTAAATAACCACAACAACAACAACAACGTCAAATAAACAACAACAACAACAACATCAAATAAAAAAAACGTCAAATTAACAACAACAACAACAACGTCAACAACAACAACAAAGTCAAATAAACCACAACAAAAACAATAACAACATCAACAACAACAACAACGTCAAATAAACAACAACAACAACAACGTCAACAACAACGTCAAATAAACAACAACAACAACGTCAAATAAACAATAACAACAACAATGTCAAATAAACAACAACAACAACGTCAAATAAACAACAACAACAACAACGTCAATAACAACAACAACAACGTCAAATAAACAACAACAACAACGTTAAATAAACAACAACAACAACGTCAAATAAACAACAACAACAACAACAACAATAATAACAACAACGTCAAATAAACAAAAACAAAAACAAAAACATCAAATAAACAACAACAACAACAACAACAACGTCAGCAACAACAACTACGTCAAATAAATAACAACAACAACGTCAAATAAACAATAACAACAACAACAACGTCAAATAAACAACAACAACAACAACAACGTCAAATAAACAACAACAATGTCAAATAAAGAACAACAACAACAACAACAACGTCAAATAAACAACAACGTCAACAACAACAACAACGTCAAATAAACAACAACAACAACTAAGTCAACAACAACGACAACAACGTCAAATAAACAACAACAACAACAATGTCAAATAAACAACAACAATGTAAAATAAACAACAACAACAATGTCAAATAAACAACAACAACAACGTCAACAACAACAACAACGTCAAATAAACAACAACAACAACAACTATGTCAACAACAACAACAACGTCAAATAAACAACAATAACAACAACAACAACAACAACAACGTCAAATAAACAACAACAACAACGTCAAATGAACAACAACAACAACACTGTCAAATAAACAACAACAACAACGTCAAATAAACAACAACAACAACGTCAATAAAACAACAATAAAAACAACGTCAACAACAACAACAACGTCAAATAAACAACAACAACAACAACGTCAAATAAACAATAACAACAACGTCAAATAAACAATAACAACAATAACAACAATGTCAAATAAACAACAATAACAACGTCAAATAAACAACAACAACAACAACGTCAACAACAACAACAACGTCAAATAAACAACAACAACAACAACGTCAAATAAACAACAACAACAACAACGTCAAATAAACAACAACAACAACAATAACAACAACAACAACAACAACGTCAAATAAACAACAACAACAACAACATCAATTAAACAACAACGTCAAATAAACAACAACAAAAACAACAACAACATCAACAACAACAAAAACGTCAAATAAACAACAACAATAACGTCAACAACAACAACTACGTCAAATAAACAAAAACAACAACGTCAAATAAACATAACAACAACAACAACGTCAAATAAACAACAACAACAACGTCAAATAAACAACAACAACGTCAAATAAACAACAACAACAACAACGTCAAATAAACAACAACAACAATGTCAAATAAACAACAACAACAACAACAACACCGTCAACAACAACAACAATGTCAAATAAACAACAACAACAACAGCGTCAAATAAACAACAACAACAACAACAACTATGTCAACAACAACAACGTCAAATAAATAACAACAACAACAACGTCAAGTAAACAACAACAACAACAACAACAACAACGTCAAATAAACAACAACAACAACAATGTCAAATAAACAACAACAACAACAACACCGTCAACAACAACAACAATGTCAAATAAACAACAACAACGTCAAATAAACAACAACAACAACTATGTCAATAACAACAACAACGTCAAATAAACAACAACAACTACGTCAAGTAAATAACCACAACAACAACAACAACGTCAAATAAACAACAACAACAACAACATCAAATAAAAAAACAACAACAACAACGTCAAATTAACAACAACAACAACAACGTCAACAACAACAACAAAGTCAAATAAACAACAACAAAAACAATAACAACATCAACAACAACAACAACGTCAAATAAACAACAACAACAACAACGTCAACAACGTCAACAACAACGTCAAATAAACAACAACAACAACGTCAAATAAACAATAACAACAACAATGTCAAATAAACAACAACAACAACGACAAATAAACAACAACAACGTCAATAACAACAACAACGTCAAATAAACAACAACAACAACGTTAAATAAACAACAACAACAACGTCAAATAAACAACAACAACAACAACAATAATAACAACAACGTCAAATAAACAACACCAACAACAACGTTAAATAAACAACAACAACAACGTCAAATAAATAAAAACAAAAACAAAAACATCAAATAAACAACAACAACAACAACAACGTCAGCAACAACAACTACGTCAAATAAATAACAACAACAACGTCAAATAAACAATAACAACAACAACAACGTCAAATAAACAACAACAACAACGTCAAATAAACAACAACAATGTCAAATAAAGAACAACAACAACAACAACAACGTCAAATAAACAACAACGTCAACAACAACAACAACAACGTCAAATAAACAACAACAACAACTAAGTCAACAACAATGACAACAACGTCAAATAAACAACAACAACAACAACAACAACGTCAAATAAACAACAACAACAACAACGTCAACAACAACAACAACAACAATGTCAAATAAACAACAACAACGTCAACAAAAACAACAATGTAAAATAAACAACAACAACAACGTCAAATAAACAACAACAACAACGTCAACAACAACAACAACGTCAATAACAACAACAACGTCAAATAAACAACAACAACAACGTTAAATAAACAACAACAACAACGTCAAATAAACAACAACAACAACAACAATAATAACAACAACGTCAAATAAACAACACCAACAACAACGTTAAATAAACAACAACAACAACGTCAAATAAATAAAAACAAAAACAAAAACATCAAATAAACAACAACAACAACAACAACGTCAGCAACAACAACTACGTCAAATAAATAACAACAACAACGTCAAATAAACAATAACAACAACAACAACGTCAAATAAACAACAACAACAACGTCAAATAAACAACAACAATGTCAAATAAAGAACAACAACAACAACAACAACGTCAAATAAACAACAACGTCAACAACAACAACAACAACGTCAAATAAACAACAACAACAACAACGTCAAATAAACAACAACAACAACAACGTCAACAACAACAACAACAACAATGTCAAATAAACAACAACAACGTCAACAAAAACAACAATGTAAAATAAACAACAACAACAACGTCAAATAAACAACAACAACAACGTCAACAACAACAACAACGTCAAATAAACAACAACAACAACAACTATGTCAACAACAACAACAACGTCAACAAAAACAACAATGTAAAATAAACAACAACAACAACGTCAAATAAACAACAACAACAACGTCAACAACAACAACAACGTCAAATAAACAACAACAACAACAACTATGTCAACAACAACAACAACAACGTCAAATAAACAACAATAACAACAACAACAACAACAACGTCAAATAAACAACAACAACAACGTCAAATGAACAACAACAACAACACTGTCAAATAAACAACAACAACAACGTCAAATAAACAACAACAACAACAACGTCAATAAAACAACAATAAAAACAACGTCAACAACAACAACAACGTCAAATAAACAACAACAACAACAACGTCAAATAAACAATAACAACAACGTCAAATAAACAATAACAACAATAACAACAATGTCAAATAAACAACAATAACAACGTCAAATAAACAACAACAACAACAACGTCAACAACAACAACAACGTCAAATAAACAACAACAACAACAACGTCAAATAAACAACAACAACAACAACGTCAAATAAACAACAACAACAACAACAATAACAACAACAACAACAACGTCAAATAAACAACAACAACAACAACATCAATTAAACAACAACGTCAAATAAACAACAACAAAAACAACAACAACATCAACAACAACAAAAACGTCAAATAAACAACAACAATAACGTCAACAACAACAACAACGTCAAATAAACAAAAACAACAACGTCAAATAAACATAACAACAACAACAACGTCAAATAAACAACAACAACGTCAAATAAACAACAACAACGTCAAATAAACAACAACAACAACGTCAAATAAACAACAACAACAATGTCAAATAAACAACAACAACAACAACACCGTCAACAACAACAACAATGTCAAATAAACAACAACAACAACAGCGTCAAATAAACAACAACAACAACAACAACTATGTCAACAACAACAACGTCAAATAAATAACAACAACAACAACGTCAAGTAAACAACAACAACAACAACAACGTCAATTAAACAACAACAACAACAATGTCAAATAAACAACAACAACAACGTCAAATAAACAACAACAACAACAACGTCAAATAAACAACAACAACAATGTCAAATAAACAACAACAACAACAACAACACCGTCAACAACAACAACAATGTCAAATAAACAACAACAACAACAGCGTCAAATAAACAACAACAACAACTATGTCAACAACAACAACAACGTCAAATAAACAACAACAACAACAACGTCAAGTAAATAACAACAACAACAACAACAACAACAACAACAACGTCAAATAAACAACAACAACAACAATGTCAAATAAACAACAACAACAACACCGTCAACAACAACAACAATGTCAAATAAACAACAACAACGTCAAATAAACAACAACAACTATGTCAAATAAACAACAACAACAATAACAACAACAACATCAAATAAACAACAACAACAACAACAACAACGTCAAATAAACAACAACAACAACAACATCAATTAAACAACAACAACAACGTCAAATAAACAACAACAAAAACAACAACAACATCAACAACAACAAAAACGTCAAATAAACAACAACAATAACGTCAACAACAACAACTACGTCAAATAAACAAAAACAACAACGTCAAATAAACAACAACAACGTCAAATAAACAACAACAACAACAACGTCAAATAAACAACAACAACAATGTCAAATAAACAACAACAACAACAACACCGTCAACAACAACAACAATGTCAAATAAACAACAACAACAACAGCGTCAAATAAACAACAACAACAACAACTATGTCAACAACAACAACGTCAAATAAATAACAACAACAACAACGTCAAGTAAACAACAACAACAACAACAACAACAACGTCAAATAAACAACAACAACAACAACAACAATGTCAAATAAACAACAACAACAACAACACCGTCAACAACAACAATAATGTCAAATAAACAACAACAACGTCAAATAAACAACAACAACAACTATGTCAATAACAACAACAACGTCAAATAAACAACAACAACTACGTCAAGTAAATAACCACAACAACAACAACAACGTCAAATAAACAACAACAACAACAACATCAAATAAAAAAAACGTCAAATTAAGAACAACAACAACAACGTCAACAACAACAACAAAGTCAAATAAACCACAACAAAAACAATAACAACATCAACAACAACAACAACGTCAAATAAACAACAACAACAACAACGTCAACAACAACGTCAAATAAACAACAACAACAACGTCAAATAAACAATAACAACAACAATGTCAAATAAACAACAACAACAACGTCAAATAAACAACAACAACAACGTCAATAACAACAACAACAACGTCAAATAAACAACAACAACAACGTTAAATAAACAACAACAACAACGTCAAATAAACAACAACAACAACAACAACAACAATAATAACAACAACGTCAAATAAACAAAAACAAAAACAAAAACATCAAATAAACAACAACAACAACAACAACAACAACAACGTCAGCAACAACAACTACGTCAAATAAATAACAACAACAACGTCAAATAAACAATAACAACAACAACAACGTCAAATAAACAACAACAACAACAACAACGTCAAATAAACAACAACAATGTTAAATAAAGAACAACAACAACAACAACAACGTCAAATAAACAACAACGTCAACAACAACAACAACGTCAAATAAACAACAACAACAACTAAGTCAACAACAACGACAACAACGTCAAATAAACAACAACAACAACAATGTCAAATAAACAACAACAATGTAAAATAAACAACAACAACAATGTCAAATAAACAACAACAACAACGTCAACAACAACAACAACGTCAAATAAACAACAACAACAACAACTATGTCAACAACAACAACAACGTCAAATAAACAACAATAACAACAACAACAACAACAACGTCAAATAAACAACAACAACAACGTCAAATGAACAACAACAACAACACTGTCAAATAAACAACAACAACAACGTCAAATAAACAACAACAACAACGTCAATAAAACAACAATAAAAACAACGTCAACAACAACAACAACGTCAAATAAACAACAACAACAACAACGTCAAATAAACAATAACAACAAGGTCAAATAAACAATAACAACAATAACAACAATGTCAAATAAACAACAATAACAACGTCAACAACAACAACTACGTCAAATAAACAAAAACAACAACATCAAATAAACATAACAAGAACAACAACGTCAAATAAACAACAACAACAACAACGTCCAATAAACAACAACAACGTCAAATAAACAACAATAACAACAACGTCAAATAAACAACAACAACAATGTCAAATAAACAACAACAACAACAACACCGTCAACAACAACAACAATGTCAAATAAACAACAACAACAACAGCGTCAAATAAACAACAACAACAACAACAACAATGTCAAATAAACAACAACAACAACAACAATGTCAAATAAACAACAACAACAACAACATCGTCAACAACAACAACAATGTCAAATAAACAACAACAACAACAACAGTGTCAAATAAACAACAACAACAACAACAACGTCAAATAAACAACAACAACAACAACAACAACAATGTCAAATAAACAACAACAACAACAACACCGTCAACAACAACAACAATGTCAAATAAACAACAACAACGTCAAATAAACAACAACAACAACTATGTCAATAACAACAACAACGTCAAATAAACAACAACAACAACGTCAAGTAAATAACCACAACAACAACAACGTCAAATAAACAACAACAACAACAACATCAAATAAAAAAACAACAACAACAACGTCAAATTAACAACAACAACAACAACGTCAACAACAACAACAACGTCAAATAAACAACAACAAAAACAATAACAACATCAATAACAACAACAACAACGTCAAATAAACAATAACAACAACAACGTCAACAACAACGTCAAATAAACAACAACAACAACAACAACGTCAAATAAACAATAACAACAACAATGTCAAATAAACAACAACAACAACGTCAAATAAACAACAACAACAACAACAACGTCAATAACAACAACAACAACGTCAAATAAACAACAACAACAACGTCAAATAAACAACAACAACAACGTCAAATAAACAACAACAACAACAACAACAATAATAATAACAACGTCAAATAAACAACACCAACAACAACGTTAATTAAACAACAACAACAACGTCAAATAAACAAAAACAAAAACAACAACAACATCAACAACAACAAAAACGTCAAATAAACAACAACAACAACAACAACGTCAGCAACAACAACTACGTCAAATAAATAACAACAACAACGTCAAATAAATAATAACAACAACAACAACGTCAAATAAACAACAACAACAACAACGTCAAATAAACAACAACAACGTCAAATAAAGAACAACAACAACAACAATGTCAAATAAACAACAACAACGTCAACAACAACAACAATAATGTCAAATAAACAACAACAACAACAACAACATTGTCAACAACAACAACAATATCAAATAAACAACAACAACAACGTCAAATAAACAACAACAACAACAACGTCAACAACAACAACGTCAAATAAACAACAACGTCAACAACAACAACGTGAAATAAACAACAACAACTATGTCAACAACAACAACAACTTCAAATAAACAACAAGAACAACAACGTCAACAAGAACAACAACGTCAAATAAACAACAACAATAATAACAACGTCAAATAAACAACAACAACAACAACACCGTCAAATAAACAACAACAACAACAACAACGTCAAATAAACAACAACAACAACGTCAAATAAACAACAACAACAACAACGTCAAATAAACAACAACAACAACGTCAACAACAACAACGTCAAACAAACAACAACAACAACAACAACTACGTCAACAACAACAACGTCAAATAAACAACAACAACAACGTCAACAACAACAACAACGTCAAATAAATAACAACGTCAAATAAACAACAACAACAACACCGTCAAATAAACAACAACAACAACAACAATGTCAAATAAACAACAAAAACGTCAAATAAACAACAACAACAACTATGTCAATAACAACAACAACGTCAAATAAACAACAACAACAACAACGTCAAGTAAATAACAACAACAACAACGTCAAATAAACAACAACAACAACAACGTCAACAACAACAACGTCAAATAAACAACAACAACAACGTCAACAACAACAGCAACGTCAAATAAACAACAACAACAACGTCAAATAAACAACAACAACAACAACGTCAAATAAACAACAACAACAACGTCAACAACGTCAACAACAACGTCAAATAAACAACAACAACAACAACAACGTCAAATAAACAATAACAACAACAATGTCAAATAAACAACAACAACAACGTCAAATAAACAAAAAAAACAACAACGTCAATAACAACAACAACAACGTCAAATAAACAACAACAACAACAACAACAACGTCAAATAAACAACAACAACAACAATAATAACAACAACAACAACAACAACGTCAAATAAACAACAACAACAACAACAACATCAACAACGTCAAATAAACAAAAACAAAAACAACAACAACATCAACAACAACAAAAACGTCAAATAAACAACAACAACAACAAAAACGTCAACAACAACAACTACGTCAAATAAATAACAACAACAACGTCAAATAAACAATAAAAACAACAACAACGTCAAATAAACAACAACAACAACGTCAAATAAACAACAACAACGTTAAATAAAGAACAACAACAACAACAACAATGTCAAATAAACAACAACAACGTCAACAACAACAACAACAACAACAACAACAACAATGTCAAATAAACAACAACAACAACAACAATATCAAATAAACAACAACAACAACGTCAAATAAACAACAACAACTATGTCAACAACAACAACTTCAAATAAACAACAACAACAACAACGTCACTAACAACAACAACGTCAAATAAACAACAACAACAATAACAACGTCAAATAAACAACAACAACACCGTCAAATAAACAACAACAACAACGTCAAATAAACAACAACAACAACGTCAAATAAACAACAACAACAACGTCAAATAAATAACAACGACAATAACAACAACGTAAACAACAACAACAACAACGTCAAATAAACAACAACAACAACAACTATGTCAACAACAACAACAACGTCAAATAAACAACAACAACAACAACGTCAAATAAACAACAACAACAACAACGTCAAATAAACAACAACAACAACAACAACGTCAACAACGTCAACAACAACGTCAAATAAACAACAACAACAACAACGTCAAATAAACAATAACAAAAACAATGTCAAATAAACAATAACAACAACAACGTCAAATAAACAACAACAACAACAACAACAACGTCAAATAAACAACAACAACAACGTCAAATAAACAACAACAACAACAACAACGTCAAATAAACAACAACAACAACAACAACAACGTCAACAACATCAACGTCAAACAAACAACAACAACAACAACAACTATGTCAACAACAACAACGTCAAATAAACAACAACAACAACGTCAACAACAACAACAACGTCAAATAAATAACAACGTCAAATAAACAACAACAACAACAACACCGTCAAATAAACAACAACAACAACAACAATGTCAAATAAACAACAAAAACGTCAAATAAACAACAACAACAACAACTATGTCAATAATAACAACAACGTCAAATAAACAACAACAACAACAACGTCAAGTAAATAACAACAACAACAACAACGTCAAATAAACAACAACAACAACAACGTCAACAACAACAACGTCAAATAAACAACAACAACAACGTCAACAACAACAGCAACGTCAAATAAACAACAACAACAACAACAACGTCAAATAAACAACAACAACAACAACGTCAAATAAACAACAACAACAACGTCAACAACGTCAACAACAACGTCAAATAAACAACAACAACAACAACAACGTCAAATAAACAATAACAACAACAATGTCAAATAAACAACAACAACAACGTCAAATAAACAAAAAAAACAACAACGTCAATAACAACAACAACAACGTCAAATAAACAACAACAACAACAACGTCAAATAAACAACAACAACAACGTCAACAACAACAACAACAATGTCAAATAAACAACAACAACGTCAACAACAACAACAATGTAAAATAAACAACAACAACAACATCAAATAAACAACAACAACAACGTCAACAACAACAACAACGTCAAATAAACAACAACAACAACAACTATGTCAACAACAACGTCAAATAAACAACAATAACAACAACAACAACAACAACGTTAAATAAACAACAACAACAACGTCAAATGAACAACAACAACAACACTGTCAAATAAACAACAACAACAACAACGTCAAATAAACAACAACAACAACAACGTCAATAAAACAACAATAAAAACAACGTCAACAACAACAACAACGTCAAATAAACAACAACAACAACAACGTCAAATAAACAATAACAACAACGTCAAATAAACAATAACAACAATAACAATAATGTCAAATAAACAACAATAACAACGTCAAATAAACAACAACAACAACAACGTCAACAACAACAACAACGTCAAATAAACAACAACAACAACAACGTCAAATAAAAAAAACAACAACAACGTCAAATAAACAACAACAACAACAATAACAACAACAACAACAACAACGTCAAATAAACAACAACAACAACAACATCAATTAAACAACAACGTCAAATAAACAACAACAAAAACAACAACAACATCAACAACAACAAAAACGTCAAATAAACAACAACAATAACGTCAACAACAACAACTACGTCAAATAAACAAAAACAACAACGTCAAATAAACATAACAACAACAACAACGTCAAATAAACAACAACAACAACGTCAAATAAACAACAACAACAACAACACCGTCAACAACAACAATAATGTCAAATAAACAACAACAACAACAGCGTCAAATAAACAACAACAACAACTATGTCAACAACAACAACAACGTCAAATAAACAACAACAACAACAACAACGTCAAGTAAACAACAACAACAACAACGTCAAATAAACAACAACAACAACAATGTCAAATAAACAACAACAACAACAACACCGTCAACAACAACAACAATGTCAAATAAACAACAACAACGTCAAATAAACAACAACAACAACTATGTCAAATAAACAACAACAACAACATAACAACAACAACGTCAAATAAACAACAACAACAACAACAATAACAACAACAACAACAACAACGTCAAATAAACAACAACAAAAACAACAACAACATCAACAACAACAAAAACGTCAAATAAACAACAACAATAACGTCAACAACAACAACTACGTCAAATAAACAAAAACAACAACGTCAAATAAACATAACAACAACAACAACGTCAAATAAACAACAACAACAACAACGTCAAATAAACAACAACAACAATGTCAAATAAACAACAACAACAACAACAACACCGTCAACAACAACAACAATGTCAAATAAACAACAACAACAACAGCGTCAAATAAACAACAACAACAACAACAACGTCAAATAAACAACAACAACAACATCGTCAACAACAACAACAATGTCAAATAAACAACAACAACAACAGTGTCAAATAAACAACAACAACAACAACAACAACGTCAAATAAACAACAACAACAACAACAACAATGTCAAATAAACAACAACAACAACAACACCGTCAACAACAACAACAATGTCAAATAAACAACAACAACGTCAAATAAACAACAACAATAACTATGTCAATAACAACAACAACGTCAAATAAACAACAACAACAACGTCAAGTAAATAACCACAACAACAACAACGTCAAATAAACAACAACAACAACAACATCAAATAAAAAAAACAACAACAACAACATCAAATTAACAACAACAACAACAACGTCAAATAAACAACAACAAAAACAATAACAACATCAACAACAACAACAACGTCAAATAAACAACAACAACAACAACGTCAACAACAACGTCAAATAAACAACAACAACAACAACGTCAAATAAACAATAACAACAACAATGTCAAATAAACAACAACAACAACGTCAAATAAACAACAACAACAACAACGTCAATAACAACAACAACAACGTCAAATAAACAACAACAACGTCAAATAAACAACAACAACAACGTCAAATAAACAACAACAACAACAACAACAACAACAATAATAACAACAACGTCAAATAAACAACACCAACAACAACGTTAAATAAACAACAACAACAACAACGTCAAATAAACAAAAACAAAAACAACAACAACATCAACAACAACAAAAACGTCAAATAAACAACAACAACAACAACAACGTCAGCAACAACAACTACGTCAAATAAATAACGACAACAACGTCAAATAAATAATAACAACAACAACAACAACGTCAAATAAACAACAACAACAACAACGTCAAATAAACAACAACAACGTCAAATAAAGAACAACAACAACAACAATGTCAAATAAACAACAACAACGTCAACAACAACAACAATAATGTCAAATAAACAACAACAACAACAACACTGTCAACAACAACAACAATATCAAATAAACAACAACAACAACGTCAAATAAACAACAACAACAACAACGTCAACAACAACAACGTCAAATAAACAACAACGTCAACAACAACAACGTGAAATAAACAACAACAATTATGTCAACAACAACAACAACTTCAAATAAACAACAACAACAACAACGTCAACAAGAACAACAACGTCAAATAAACAACAACAATAATAACAACGTCAAATAAACAACAACAACAACAACAACACCGTCAAATAAACAACAACAACAACAACGTCAAATAAACAACAACAACAACGTCAAATAAACAACAACAACAACAACAACGTCAAATATACAACAACAACAACAACAACAACGTCAACAACAACAACGTCAAACAAACAACAACAACAACAACAACAACTACGTCAACAACAACAACGTCAAATAAACAACAACAACAACGTCAACAACAACAACAACGTCAAATAAATAACAACGTCAAATAAACAACAACAACAACACCGTCAAATAAACAACAACAACAACAACAACAACAATGTCAAATAAACAACAAAAACGTCAAATAAACAACAACAACAACTATGTCAATAACAACAACAACGTCAAATAAACAACAACAACAACAACGTCAAGTAAATAACAACAACAACAACGTCAAATAAACAACAACAACAACGTCAACAACAACAACGTCAAATAAACAACAACAACAACGTCAACAACAACAGCAACGTCAAATAAACAACAACAACAACAACGTCAAATAAACAACAACAAAAACAACGTCAAATAAACAACAACAACAACGTCAACAACGTCAACAACAACGTCAAATAAACAACAACAACAACAACAACGTCAAATAAACAATAACAACAACAATGTCAAATAAACAACAACAACAACGTCAAATAAACAAAAAAAACAACAACGTCAATAACAACAACAACAACGTCAAATAAACAACAACAACAACAACAACGTCAAATAAACAACAACAACAACAATAATAACAACAACAACAACAACAACAACGTCAAATAAACAACAACAACAACAACATCAACAACGTCAAATAAACAAAAACAAAAACAACAACAACATCAACAACAACAAAAACGTCAAATAAACAACAACAACAACAACAAAACGTCAACAACAACAACTACGTCAAATAAATAACAACAACAACGTCAAATAAACAATAAAAACAACAACAACGTCAAATAAACAACAACAACAACGTCAAATAAACAACAACAACGTTAAATAAAGAACAACAACAACAACAACAATGTCAAATAAACAACAACAACGTCAACAACAACAACAACAACAACAACAATGTCAAATAAACAACAACAACAACAACAATATCAAATAAACAACAACAACAACGTCAAATAAACAACAACAACAACAACGTCAACAACAACATCAACGTCAAATAAACAACAACGTCAACAACAACAACAACGTGAAATAAAGAACAACAACTATGTCAACAACAACAACAACTTCAAATAAACAACAACAACAACAACGTCACTAACAATAACAACGTCAAATAAACAACAACAACAATAACAACGTCAAATAAACAACAACAACACCGTCAAATAAACAACAACAACAACGTCAAATAAACAACAACAACAACGTCAAATAAACAACAACAACAACGTCAAATAAACAACAACGACAATAACAACAACGTAAACAACAACAACAACAACGTCAAATAAACAACAACAACAAATACTATGTCAACAACAACAACAACGTCAAATAAACAACAACAACAACAACGTCAAATAAACAACAACAACAACAACGTCAAATAAACAACAACAATAACAACAACGTCAACAACGTCAACAACAACGTCAAATAAACAACAACAACAACAACAACGTCAAATAAACAATAACAAAAACAATGTCAAATAAACAATAACAACAACAACGTCAAATAAACAACAACAACAACAACAACGTCAAATAAACAACAACAACAACGTCAAATAAACAACAACAACAACAACGTCAAATAAACAACAACAACAACAACAACAACAACAACAACGTCAAACAAACAACAACAACAACAACAACTATGTCAACAACAACAACGTCAAATAAACAACAACAACAATGTCAACAACAACAACAACGTCAAATAAATAACAACGTCAAATAAACAACAACAACAACACCGTCAAATAAACAACAACAACAACAACAACAACAATGTCAAATAAACAACAAAAACGTCAAATAAACAACAACAACAACAACTATGTCAATAACAACAACAACGTCAAATAAACAACAACAACAACAACGTCAAGTAAATAACAACAACAACAACAAGATCAACGTCAAATAAACAACAACAACAACAACGTCAACAACAACAACGTCAAATAAACAACAACAACAACGTCAACAACAACAGCAACGTCAAATAAACAACAACAACAACAACGTCAAATAAACAACAACAACAACGTCAAATAAACAACAACAACAACGTCAACAACGTCAACAACAACGTCAAATAAACAACAACAACAACAACAACGTCAAATAAACAATAACAACAACAATGTCAAATAAACAACAACAACAACGTCAAATAAACAAAAAAAAAACAACGTCAATAACAACAACAACAACGTCAAATAAACAACAACAACAACAACGTCAAATAAACAACAACAACAACAATAATAACAACAACAACAACAACGTCAAATAAACAACAACAACAACAACATCAACAACGTCAAATAAACAAACACAAAAACAACAACAACATCAACAACAACAAAAACGTCAAATAAACAACAACAACAACAACGTCAACAACAACAACTACGTCAAATAAATAACAACAACAACGTCAAATAAACAATAAAAACAACAACAACGTCAAATAAACAACAACAACAACGTCAAGTAAATAACAACAACAACAACAACGTGAAATAAACAACAACAACTATGTCAACAACAACAACAACTTCAAATAAACAACAACAACAACGTCACTAACAACAACAACGTCAAATAAACAACAACAACAATAACAACGTCAAATAAACAACAACAACACCGTCAAATAAACAACAACAACAACGTCAAATAAACAACAACAACAACGTCAAATAAACAACAACAACAACGTCAAATAAACAACAACGACAATAACAACAACGTAAACAACAACAACAACAACGTCAAATAAACAACAACAACAACAACTATGTCAACAACAACAACAACGTCAAATAAACAACAACAACAACAACGTCAAATAAACAACAACAACAACAACGTCAAATAAACAACAACAACAACAACGTCAACAACAACGTCAAATAAACAACAACAACAACAACGTCAAATAAACAATAACAAAAACAATGTCAAATAAACAATAACAACAACAACGTCAAATAAACAACAACAACAACAACGTCAATAACAACAACAACAACGTCAAATAAACAACAACAACAACGTCAAATAAACAACAACAACAACGTCAAATAAACAACAACAACAACAACGTCAAATAAACAATAATAATAATAACAACAACAACAACAACGTCAAATGAACAACACCAACAACAACGTCAAATAAACAACAACAACAACGTCAAATAAACCAAAACAAAAACAGCAACAACATCAACAACAACAAAAACGTCAAATAAACAACAACAACAACAACAACGTCAACAACAACAACTACATCAAATAAATAACAACAACAACGTCAAATAAACAATAGCAACAACAACGTCAAATAAACAACAACAACAACAAAAACGTTAATTAAACAACAACAACAATAACAACGTCAAATAAACAACAACAACAACAACAACACCGTCAAATAAACAACAACAACAACGTCAAATAAACAACAACAACAACAACGTCAAATAAACAACAACAACAACAACAACAACGTCAAATAAACAACAACAACAACGTCAAATAAACAACAACAACAACAACAACAACTACGTCAACAACAACAACGTCAAATAAACAACAACAACAACGTCAACAACAACAACAACGTCAAATAAATAACAACGTCAAATAAACAACAACAACAACACCGTCAAATAAACAACAACAACAACAATGTCAAATAAACAACAAAAACGTCAAATAAACAACAACAACAACTATGTCAATAACAACAACAACGTCAAATAAACAACAACAACAACAACGTCAAGTAAATAACAACAACAACAACGTCAAATAAACAACAACAACAACAACGTCAACAACAACAACGTCAAATAAACAACAACAACAACGTCAACAACAACAGCAACGTCAAATAAACAACAACAACAACAACGTCAAATAAACAACAACAAAAACAACGTCAAATAAACAACAACAACAACGTCAACAACGTCAACAACAACGTCAAATAAACAACAACAACAACAACGTCAAATAAACAATAACAACAACAATGTCAAATAAACAACAACAACAACGTCAAATAAACAAAAAAACAACAACGTCAATAACAACAACAACAACGTCAAATAAACAACAACAACAACAACAACGTCAAATAAACAACAACAACAACAATAATAACAACAACAACAACAACAACGTCAAATAAACAACAACAACAACAACAACAACATCAACAACGTCAAATAAACAAAAACAAAAACAACAACAACATCAACAACAACAAAAACGTCAAATAAACAACAACAACAACAAAACGTCAACAACAACAACTACGTCAAATAAATAACAACAACAACGTCAAATAAACAATAAAAACAACAACAACGTCAAATAAACAAACACAACAACGTCAAATAAACAACAACAACGTTAAATAAAGAACAACAACAACAACAACAATGTCAAATAAACAACAACAACGTCAACAACAACAACAACAACAATGTCAAATAAACAACAACAACAACAACAATATCAAATAAACAACAACAACAATGTCAAATAAACAACAACAACAACAACGTCAACAACAACATCAACGTCAAATAAACAACAACGTCAACAACAACAACAACGTGAAATAAACAACAACAACTATGTCAACAACAATAACAACTTCAAATAAACAACAACAACAACAACGTCACTAACAACAACAACGTCAAATAAACAACAACAACAATAACAACGTCAAATAAACAACAACAACACCGTCAAATAAACAACAACAACAACGTCAAATAAACAACAACAACAACGTCAAATAAACAACAACAACAACGTCAAATAAACAACAACGACAATAACAACAACGTAAACAACAACAACAACGTCAAATAAACAACAACAAATACTATGTCAACAACAACAACAACGTCAAATAAACAACAACAACAACAACAACGTCAACAACGTCAACAACAACGTCAAATAAACAACAACAACAACAACGTCAAATAAACAATAACAAAAACAATGTCAAATAAACAATAACAACAACAACGTCAAATAAACAACAACAACAACAACAACAACGTCAAATAAACAACAACAACAACGTCAAATAAACAACAACAACAACAACGTCAAATAAACAACAACAACAACAACAACGTCAACAACAACAACGTCAAACAAACAACAACAACAACAACAACTATGTCAACAACAACAACGTCAAATAAACAACAACAACAACGTCAACAACAACAACAACGTCAAATAAATAACAACGTCAAATAAACAACAACAACAACACCGTCAAATAAATAACAACAACAACAACAACAATGTCAAATAAACAACAAAAACGTCAAATAAACAACAACAACAACAACTATGTCAATAACAACAACAACGTCAAATAAACAACAACAACAACAACGTCAAGTAAATAACAACAACAACAACAACGTCAAATAAACAACAACAACAACAACGTCAACAACAACAACGTCAAATAAACAACAACAACAACGTCAACAACAACAGCAACGTCAAATAAACAACAACAACAACAACGTCAAATAAACAACAACAACAACAACAACGTCAAATAAACAACAACAACAACGTCAACAACGTCAACAACAACGTCAAATAAACAACAACAACAACAACAACAACAACGTCAAATAAACAATAACAACAACAATGTCAAATAAACAACAACAACAACGTCAAATAAACAAAAAAAAAACAACGTCAATAACAACAACAACAACGTCAAATAAACAACAACAACAACAACGTCAAATAAACAACAACAACAACAATAATAACAACAACAACAACAACGTCAAATAAACAACAACAACAACAACAACATCAACAACGTCAAATAAACAAACACAAAAACAACAACAACATCAACAACAACAAAAACGTCAAATAAACAACAACAACAACAACAACGTCAACAACAACAACTACGTCAAATAAATAACAACAACAACGTCAAATAAACAATAAAAACAACAACAACGTCAAATAAACAACAACAACAACGTCAAATAAACAACAACAACGTTAAATAAAGAACAACAACAACAACAACAATGTCAAATAAACAACAACAACGTCAACAACAACAACAACAACAACAATGTCAAATAAACAACAACAACAACAACAATATCAAATAAACAACAACAACAACGTCAAATAAACAACAACAACAACAACGTCAACAACAACAACAACGTCAAATAAACAACAACGTCAACAACAACAACAACAACAACGTGAAATAAACAACAACAACTATGTCAACAACAACAACAACTTCAAATAAACAACAACAACAACAACGTCACTAACAACAACAACGTCAAATAAACAACAACAACAATAACAACGTCAAATAAACAACAACAACACCGTCAAATAAACAACAACAACAACGTCAAATAAACAACAACAACAACGTCAAATAAACAACAACAACAACGTCAAATAAACAACAACGACAATAACAACAACGTAAACAACAACAACAACAACGTCAAATAAACAACAACAACAACAACTATGTCAACAACAACAACAACGTCAAATAAACAACAACAACAACAACTATGTCAACAACAACAACAACGTCAAATAAACAACAACAACAACAACGTCAAATAAACAACAACAACAACAACGTCAAATAAACAACAACAACAACAACAACGTCAACAACGTCAACAACAACGTCAAATAAACAACAACAACAACAACGTCAAATAAACAATAACAAAAACATTGTCAAATATACAATAACAACAACAACGTCAAATAAACAACAACAACAACAACAACGTCAATAACAACAACAACAACGTCAAATAAACAACAACAACAACGTCAAATAAACAACAACAACAACGTCAAATAAACAACAACAACAACAACGTCAAATAAACAATAATAATAATAACAACAACAACAACAACAACGTCAAATGAACAACACCAACAACAACGTCAAATAAACAACAACAACAACGTCAAATAAACCAAAACAAAAACAACAACAACATCAACAACAACAAAAACGTCAAATAAACAACAACAACAACAACGTCAACAACAACAACTACGTCAAATAAATAACAACAACAACGTCAAATAAACAATAACAACAACAACGTCAAATAAACAACAACAACAACAAAAACGTTAATTAAACAACAACAACAATAACAACGTCAAATAAACAACAACAACAACAACACCGTCAAATAAACAACAACAACAACGTCAAATAAACAACAACAACAACAACGTCAAATAAACAACAACAACAACAACAACGTCAAATAAACAACAACAACAACGTCAAATAAGCAACAACAACAACAACAACAATGTCAACAACAACAACGTCAAATAAACAACAACAACAACAACTAGGTCAACAACAACAACAACGTCAAATAAACAACAACAACAACAACAACGTCAAATAAACAACAACGTCAAATAAACAACAACACCGTCAAATAAACAACAACAACAACGTCAAATAAATAACAACAACAACGTCAAATAAAGAACAACAAAAACAACGTCAACAACAACAACTCTGTCAAATAAACAACAACAACGTCAAATAAACAACAACAACAATAACAACAACAACAACGTCAACAACAACAACAACAACGTCAAATAAACAACAACAACAACAACGTCAAATAAACAACAACAACAACAACAACGTAAAATAAACAATAACAACAACAATAACAACAACAACAACGTCAAATAAACAACAACAACAACGTCAATTAAACAACAACAACAACAACAACGTCAAATAAACAACAACAAAAACAATAACAACATCAACAACAACAAAAACGTCAAATAAACAACAACAACAACATCAACAACAACAGCAACGTCAAATAAACAACAACAACAACAACGTCAAATAAACAACAACAACAACAACGTCAAATAAACAACAACAACAACGTCAACAACAACGTCAAATAAACAACAACAACAACAACAACAACGTCAAATAAACAATAACAACAACAATGTCAAATAAACAACAACAACAACGTCAAATAAACAAAAAAAACAACAACGTCAATAACAACAACAACAACGTCAAATAAACAACAACAACAACAACGTCAAATAAACAACAACAACAACAATAATAACAACAACAACAACAACAACAACAACAACGTCAAATAAACAACAACAACAACAACAACATCAACAACGTCAAATAAACAAACACAAAAACAACAACAACATCAACAACAACAAAAACGTCAAATAAACAACAACAACAACAACAACGTCAACAACAACAACTACGTCAAATAAATAACAACAACAACGTCAAATAAACAATAAAAACAACAACAACGTCAAATAAACAACAACAACAACGTCAAATAAACAACAACAACGTTAAATAAAGAACAACAACAACAACAACAATGTCAAATAAACAACAACAACGTCAACAACAACAACAACAACAACAATGTCAAATAAACAACAACAACAACAACAATATCAAATAAACAACAACAACAACGTCAAATAAACAACAACAACAACAACGTCAACAACAACAACAACGTCAAATAAACAACAACGTCAACAACAACAACAACGTGAAATAAACAACAACAACTATGTCAACAACAACAACAACTTCAAATAAACAACAACAACAACGTCACTAACAACAACAACGTCAAATAAACAACAACAACAATAACAACGTCAAATAAACAACAACAACACCGTCAAATAAACAACAACAACAACGTCAAATAAACAACAACAACAACGTCAAATAAACAACAACAACAACGTCAAATAAACAACAATGACAATAACAACAACGTAAACAACAACAACAACAACGTCAAATAAACAACAACAACAACAACTATGTCAACAACAACAACAACGTCAAATAAACAACAACAACAACAACGTCAAATAAACAACAACAACAACAACGTCAAATAAACAACAACAACAACAACAACGTCAACAACGTCAACAACAACGTCAAATAAACAACAACAACAACAACGTCAAATAAACAATAACAAAAACAATGTCAAATAAACAATAACAACAACAACGTCAAATAAACAACAACAACAACAACGTCAATAACAACAACAACAACGTCAAATAAACAACAACAACAACGTCAAATAAACAACAACAACAACGTCAAATAAACAACAACAACAACAACGTCAAATAAACAATAATAATAATAACAACAACAACAACAACAACAACGTCAAATGAACAACACCAACAACAACGTCAAATAAACAACAACAACAACGTCAAATAAACCAAAACAAAAACAACAACAACATCAACAACAACAAAAACGTCAAATAAACAACAACAACAACAACGTCAACAACAACAACTACGTCAAATAAATAACAACAACAACGTCAAATAAACAATAACAACAACAACGTCAAATAAACAACAACAACAACAAAACGTTAATTAAACAACAACAACAATAACAACGTCAAATAAACAACAACAACAACAACACCGTCAAATAAACAACAACAACAACGTCAAATAAACAACAACAACAACAACGTCAAATAAACAACAACAACAACAACAACGTCAAATAAACAACAACAACAACGTCAAATAAACAACAACAACAACAACAACAATGTCAACAACAACAACGTCAAATAAACAACAACAACAACAACTATGTCAACAACAACAACAACGTCAAATAAACAACAACAACAACAACAATGTCAAATAAACAACAACGTCAAATAAACAACAACAACAACACCGTCAAATAAACAACAACAACAACGTCAAATAAATAACAACAACAACGTCAAATAAAGAACAACAAAAACAACGTCAACAACAACAACTATGTCAAATAAACAACAACAACGTCAAATAAACAACAACAACAATAACAACAACAACAACGTCAACAACAACAACAACAACGTCAAATAAACAACAACAACAACAACGTCAAATAAACAACAACAACAACAACGTAAAATAAACAATAACAACAACAACAATAACAACAACAACAACGTCAAATAAACAACAACAACAACGTCAATTAAACAACAACAACAACAACAACAACGTCAAATAAACAACAACAAAAACAATAACAACATCAACAACAACAAAAACGTCAAATAAACAACAACAACAACATCAACAACAACAACAACGTCAAATAAACAACAGCAACAACGTCAATGAAACAATAACAACAACAACAACGTCAACAACAACAACGTCAAATAAACAACAACAACGTCAAATAAACAACAACAACGTCAAATCAACAACAAAAACAACGTCAACAACAACAACAATGTCAAATAAACAACAACAACAACAATAACAACAACGTCGACAACTACAACTACGTCAAATAAACAACAACAACAACGTAAAATAAACAACAAAAACAACTATGTCAACAACAACAACAACGTCAAATAAACAACAACATCAACAACGTCAAATAAACAACAACAACAACACCAACGTCAATAACAACAACAATGTCAAGTAAACAACAACAACAACAACAACGTCAAATAAACAACAACAACAACAACAACAACGTCAATAACAACAACAACAACGTCAAAAAAACAACAACGTCAACAACAACAAATACGTGAAATAAAAACAACAACTATGTCAACAACAACAACATCAAATAAACAACAACAACAACAACAACGTCAACAACAACAACATCAAATAAACAAAAAAACAATAACAACGTCAAATAAACAACAACAACAACACCGTCAAATAAACAACCACAACAACGTCAAATAAACAACAACAACAATGTTAAATAAACAACAACAACAACGTCAAATAAACAACAACAACGTCAAATCAACAACAAAAACAACGTCAACAACAACAACAATGTCAAATAAACAACAACAACAACAATAACAACAACGTCGACAACAACAACTAAGTCAAATAAACAACAACAACAACGTAAAATAAACAACAAAAACAACTATGTCAACAACAACAACAACGTCAAATAAACAACAACATCAACAACGTCAAATAAACAACAACAACAACACCAACGTCAATAACAACAACAATGTCAAGTAAACAACAACAACAACAACAACGTCAAATAAACAACAACAACAACAACAACAACGTCAATAACAACAACAACAACGTCAAAAAAACAACAACGTCAACAACAACAAATACGTGAAATAAAAACAACAACTATGTCAACAACAACAACATCAAATAAACAACAACAACAACAACGTCAACAACAACAACATCAAATAAACAAAAAAACAATAACAACGTCAAATAAACAACAACAACAACACCGTCAAATAAATAACCACAACAACGTCAAATAAACAACAACAACAATGTTAAATAAACAACAACAACAACGTCAAATAAACAACAACAACAACGTCAACAACAACAACAACAACGTCAAATAAACAACAACAACAACAACAACTATGTCAACAACAACAACAACGTCAAATAAACAACAACAACAACAACGTCAAAAACAAGAACAACGTCAAATAAACAACAACAACAACAACGTCAAATAAACAACAACAACAACACCGTCAAATAAACAACAACAACGTCAAATAAACAACAACAACAACAACGTCAAATAAACAACAACAACAACGTCAAATAAACAACAACAAAAACAACGTCAACAACAACAACGTCAAATAAACAACAACAACAACAACAATGTCAACAACAACAACAACGTCAAATAAACAACAACAACAACGTCAAATAAACAATAACAACAACAACAACAACAATGTCAAATAAACAACAACAACAACATCAAATAAACAACAACAACAACAACAACAACAACGTAAAAAAACAACAACAACGTCAAACAAACAACAACAACAACGTCAAATAAACAACAACAACAACGTCAACAATGTCAAATAAACAACAACAACAACAACAACAACAACATCAAATAAACAATAACAACAACAACAATAACAACAACATCAACAACAACGTCAAATAAACAACAACAACAACAACAACGTCAATTAAACAACAACAACAACAACGTCAAATAAACAACAACAAAAACAATAACAACATCAACAACAACAAAAACGTCAAATAAACAACAACAACAACAACAACATCAACAACAACAACTACGTCAAATAAACAACAACAACGTCAAATAAACAATAACAACAACAACAACGTCAACAACAACAACGTCAAATAAACAACAACAACAACGTCAAGTAAATAACAACAACAACAACAACAACGTCAAATAAACAACAACAACAACAACAACATCAAATAAAAAAACAACAACAACAACGTCAAATAAACAACAACAACAACAACAATGTCAACAACAACAACAACGTCAAATAAACCACAACAACAACAACGTCAATAACTACAACAACAACGTCAAATAAACAACAACAACAGCGTCAAATAAACAACAACAACAACAACAACGTCAACAACAACAACAACAACGTCAAATAAACAACAACAACAACGCCAACAACAACAACAACGTCAAATAAACAACAACAACGTCAACAACGTCAACAACAACGTCAAATAAACAACAACAACAACAACGTCAAGTAAACAACAACAAAAACGTCAAATAAACAACAACAACAACAACGTCAACAACAACAATAACAACGTCAAATAAACAACAACAACAACAACTATGTCAACAACAACAACAACGTCAAATAAACAACAACAACAACGTCAAATAAACAACAACGTCAAATAAACAACAACAACAACAACACCGTCAAATAAACAACAACAACAACAACAACGTCAAATAAATAACAACAACAACGTCAAATAAACAACAACAAAAACAACGTCAACAACAACAACAATGTCTAATAAACAACAACAACAACGTCAAATAAACAACAACAACAACAACGTCAACAACAACAACAACGTCAAATAAACAACAACAACAACAACGTCAAATAAACAATAACAACAACAACAACGTCAACAACAACAACGTCAAATAAACAACAACAACGTCAAATAAACAAAAACAACAACGTCAACAACAACAACAACGTGAAATAAACAACAACAACAACAACGTCAACAACGTCAACAACAACGTCAAATAAACAACAACAACAACAACAACGTCAAATAAACAATAACAACAACAATGTCAAATAAACAACAACAACAACGTCAAATAAACAAAAAAACAACAACGTCAATAACAACAACAACAACAACGTCAAATAAACAACAACAACAACGTCAAATAAACAACAACAACAACAATAATAACAACAACAACAACAACAACGTCAAATAAACAACAACAACAACAACATCAACAACGTCAAATAAACAAAAACAAAAACAACAACAACATCAACAACAACAAAAACGTCAAATAAACAACAACAACAACAACAACTTCAACAACAACAACTACGTCAAATAAATAACAACAACAACGTCAAATAAACAATAACAACAACAACAACGTCAAATAAACAACAACAACGTTAAATAAAGAACAACAACAACAACAACAATGTCAAATAAACAACAACAACGTCAACAACAACAACAACAACACTGTCAACAACAACAACAATACCAAATAAACAACAACAACAACGTCAAATAAACAACAACAACAACGTCAACAACAACAACGTGAAATAAACAACAACGTCAACAACAACAACGTGAAATAAACAACAACAACTATGTCAACAACAACAACAACTTCAAATAAACAACAACAACAACAACAATGTCACTAACAACAACAACAATAACAACGTCAAATAAACAACAACAACACCGTCACATAAACAACAACAACAACGTCAAATAAACAACAACAACAACGTCAAATAAACAACAACAACAACAACGTCAAATAAACAACAACAACAACGTCAACAACAACAACAACGTCAAATAAACAACAACAACAACAACAACTATGTCAACAACAACAACAACGTCAAATAAACAACAACAACAACGTCAAATAAACAACAACGTCAAATAAACAACAACAACAACAACGTCAAATAAACAACAACAACAACAACGTCAACAACGTCAACAACAACGTCAAATAAAGAACAACAACAACAACGTCAAATAAACAATAACAACAACAATGTGAAATAAACAACAACAACAACAACAACGTCAAATAAACAACAACAACAACAACGTCAATAACAACAACAACAACGTCAAATAAACAACAACAACAACAACAACGTCAAATAAACAACAACAACAACAACGTCAAATAAACAACAACAACAACAACAACGTCAAATAAACAATAATAACAACAACAACATCAAAACAACAACGTCAAATGAACAACAGCAACAACAACGTCAAATAAACAACAACAACAACGTCAAATAAACCAAAACAAAAACAACAACAACATCAACAACAACAAAAACGTCAAATAAACAACAACAACAACAACGTCAACAACAACAACTACGTCAAATATATAACAACAACAACGTCAAATAAACAATAACAACAACAACAACGTCAAATAAACAACAACAACAACAACAACAACAACGTTAAATAAACAACAACAACAATAACAACGTCAAATAAACAACAACAACAACAACACCGTCAAATAAACAACAACAACAACAACGTCAAATAAATAACAACAACAACAACGTCAAATAAACAACAACAACAACAACGTCAAATAAACAACAACAACAACGTCAAATAAACAACAACAACAACAATGTCAACAACAACAACAACAACGTCAAATAAACAACAACAACAACAACTATGTCAACAACAACAACAACGTCAAATAAACAACAACAACAACAACGTCAAATAAACAACAACGTCAAATAAACATCAACAACAACACCGTCAAATAAACAACAACAACAACGTCAAATAAATAACAACAACAACGTCAAATAAACAATAACAACAACAACAACGTCAACAACAACGTCAAATAAACAACATCAACGTCAAATAAACAACAACAACGTCAAATAAACAACAAAAACAACGTCAACAACAACAATAACAACAATGTCAAATAAACAACAACAACAACAATAACAACAACGTCGACAACAACAACTACGTCAAATAAACAACAACAACAACGTAAAATAAACAACAAAAACAACTATGTCAACAACAACAACAACGTCAAATAAACAACAACATCAACAACGTCAAATAAACAACAACAACAACAACGTCAATAACAACAACAATGTCAAGTAAACAACAACAACAACAACGTCAAATAACCAACAACAACAACAACAACGTCAATAACAACAACAACAACGTCAAAAAAACAACAACGTCAACAACAACAAATACGTGAAATAAAAACAACAACTATGTCAACAACAACAACATCAAATAAACAACAACAACAACAACGTCAACAACAACAACGTCAAATAAACAAAAAAAAACAATAACAACGTCAAATAAACAACAACAACAACACCGTCAAATAAACAACCACAACAACGTCAAATAAACAACAACAACAATGTTAAATAAACAACAACAACAACAACAACAACGTCAACAACAACAACAACGTCAAATAAACAACAACAACAACAACTATGTCAACAACAACAACAACCTCAAATAAACAACAACAACAACAACAACAACAACGTCAACAACAAGAACAACGTCAAATAAACAACAACAACAACAACAACGTCAAATAAACAACAACAACAACACCGTCAAATAAACAACAACAACAAAAATGTCAAATAAACAACAACAACAACAACAACAACAACGTCAAATAAACAACAACAACAACGTCAATGAAACAATAACAACAACAACAACATCAACAACAACAAAGTCAAATAAACAACAACAACGTCAAGTAAACAACAACAACGTCAAATCAACAACAAAAACAACGTCAACAACAACAACAACAATGTCAAATAAACAACAACAACAACAATAACAACAACGTCGACAACAACAACTACGTCAAATAAACAACAACAACAACGTAAAATAAACAACAAAAACAACTATGTCAACAACAACAACAACGTCAACAACAACAACGTCAAATAAACAAAAAAACAATAACAACGTCAAATAAATAACAACAACAACACCGTCAAATAAACAACCACAACAACGTCAAATAAACAACAACAACAATGTTAAATAAACAACAACAACAACATCAAATAAACAACAACAACAACATCAAATAAACAACAACAACAACGTCAACAACAACAACAACAACAACAACGTCAAATAAACAACAACAACAACAACTATGTCAACAACAACAACAACGTCAAATAAACAACAACAACAACAACGTCAAAAACAAGAACAACGTCAAATAAACAACAACAACAACAACGTCAAATAAACAACAACAACAACACCGTCAAATAAACAACAACAACAACGTCAAATAAACAACAACAACAACAACGTCAAATAAACAACAACAACAACAATGTCAAATAAACAACAACAAAAACAACGTCAACAACAACAACGTCAAATAAACAACAACAACAACAACGTCAAATAAACAACAAGAACAACGTCAAATAAACAATAACAACAACAACAATGTCAAATAAACAACAACAACAACAACATCAAATAAACAACAACAACAACAACAACAACAACGTAAAAAAACAACAACAACGTCAAATAAACAACAACAACAACAACGTCAAATAAACAACAACAACAACGTCAACAATGTCAAATAAACAACAACAACAACAACATCAAATAAACAATAACAACAACAACAATAACAACAACAACAACAACAACGTCAAATAAACAACAACAACAACAACAACGTCAATTAAACAACAACAACAACAACGTCAAATAAACAACAACAAAAACAATAACAACATCAACAACAACAAAAACGTCAAATAAACAACAACAACAACAACAACAACAACAACATCAACAACAACAACTACGTCAAATAAACAACAACAACAACGTCAAATAAACAATAACAACAACAACAACGTCAACAACAACAACGTCAAATAAACAACAACAACAACGTCAAGTAAATAACAACAACAACAACAACAACGTCAAATAAACAACAACAACAACAACATCAAATAAAAAAACAACAACAACAACGTCAAATAAACAACAACAACAACAACAACAATGTCAACAACAACAACAACGTCAAATAAACAACAACAACAACAACGTCAATAACTACAACAACAACGTCAAATAAACAACAACAACAACGTCAAATAAACAACAACAACAACAACGTCAACAACAACAACAATGTCTAATAAACAACAACAACAACGTCAAATAAACAACAACAACAACAACAACGTCAACAACAACAACAACGTCAAATAAACAACAACAACAACAACGTCAAATAAACAATAACAACAACAACAACGTCAACAACAACAACGTCAAATAAACAACAACAACAACAACAACGTCAATAACAACAACAACGTCAAATAAACAACAACAACGTCAAATAAACAAAAACAACAACGTCAACAACAACAACAACGTCAAATAAACAACAACAACAACGTCAACAACGTCAACAACAACGTCAAATAAACAACAACAACAACAACAACGTCAAATAAACAATAACAACAACAATGTCAAATAAACAACAACAACAACGTCAAATAAACAAAAAAACAACAACGTCAATAACAACAACAACAACAACGTCAAATAAACAACAACAACAACGTCAAATAAACAACAACAACAATAATAACAACAACAACAACAACAACGTCAAATAAACAACAACAACAACAACATCAACAACGTCAAATAAACAAAAACAAAAACAACAACAACATCAACAACAACAAAAACGTCAAATAAACAACAACAACAACAACAACAACTTCAACAACAACAACTACGTCAAATAAATAACAACAACAACGTCAAATAAACAATAACAACAACAACAACGTCAAATAAACAACAACAACAACGTCAAATAAACAACAATAACGTTAAATAAAGAACAACAACAACAACAACAATGTCAAATAAACAACAACAACGTCAACAACAACAACAACATTGTCAACAACAACAACAATACCAAATAAACAACAACAACAACGTCAACAACAACAACGTGAAATAAACAACAACGTCAATAACAACAACGTGAAATAAACAACAACAACTATGTCAACAACAACAACAACTTCAAATAAACAACAACAACAACAACAATGTCACTAACAACAACAACAACGTCAAATAAACAACAACAACAATAACAACGTCAAATAAACAACAACAACACCGTCACATAAACAACAACAACAACGTCAAATAAACAACAACAACAACGTCAAATAAACAACAACAACAACGTCAAATAAACAACAACAACAACAACAACGTCAACAACAACAACAACGTCAAATAAACAACAACAACAGCAACAACTATGTCAACAACAACAACAACGTCAAATAAACAACAACAACAACAACGTCAAATAAACAACAACGTCAAATAAACAACAACAACAACAACGTCAAATAAACAACAACAACAACAACGTCAACAACGTCAACAACAACGTCAAATAAAGAACAACAACAACAACGTCAAATAAACAATAACAACAACAATGTCAAATAAACAACAACAACAACAACAACGTCAAATAAACAACAACAACAACGTCAATAACAACAACAACAACGTCAAATAAACAACAACAACAACAACGTCAAATAAACAACAACAACAACGTCAAATAAACAACAACAACAACAACAACGTCAAATAAACAATAATCACAACAACAGCATAAAAACAACAACGTCAAATGAACAACACCAACAACAACGTCAAATAAACAACAACAACAACGTCAAATAAACCAAAACAAAAACAACAACAACATCAACAACAACAAAAACGTCAAATAAACAACAACAACAACAACGTCAACAACAACAACTACGTCAAATATATAACAACAACAACGTCAAATAAACAATAACAACAACAACAACGTCAAATAAACAACAACAACAACAACAACAACAACGTTAAATAAACAACAACAACAATAACAACGTCAAATAAACAACAATAACAACAACACCGTCAAATAAACAACAACAACAACAACGTCAAATAAATAACAACAACAACAACGTCAAATAAACAACAACAACAACAACGTCAAATAAACAACAACAACAACGTCAAATAAACAACAACAACAACAACAACAATGTCAACAACAACAACAACAACGTCAAATAAACAACAACAACAACAACTATGTCAACAACAACAACAACGTCAAATAAACAACAACAACAACAACGTCAAATAAACAACAACGTCAAATAAACAACAACAACAACACCGTCAAATAAACAACAACAACAACGTCAAATAAATAACAACAACAACGTCAAATAAACAATAACAACAACAACAACGTCAACAACAACGTCAAATAAACAACAACAACGTCAAATAAACAACAACAACGTCAAATAAACAACAAAAACAACGTCAACAACAACAATAACAACAATGTCAAATAAACAACAACAACAACAATAACAACAACGTCGACAACAACAACTACGTCAAATAAACAACAACAACAACGTAAAATAAACAACAAAAACAACTATGTCAACAACAACAACAACGTCAAATAAACAACAACATCAACAACGTCAAATAAACAACAACAACAACAACGTCAATAACAACAACAATGTCAAGTAAACAACAACAACAACAACAACGTCAAATAACCAACAACAACAACAACAACGTCAATAACAACAACAACAACGTCAAAAAAACAACAACGTCAACAACAACAAATACGTGAAATAAAAACAACAACTATGTCAACAACAACAACATCAAATAAACAACAACAACAACAACAACGTCAACAACAACAACGTCAAATAAACAAAAAAAAAACAATAACAACGTCAAATAAACAAAAAAAAAAACAATAACAACGTCAAATAAACAACAACAACAACACCGTCAAATAAACAACCACAACAACGTCAAATAAACAACAACAACAATGTTAAATAAACAACAAAAACAACAACAACGTCAACAACAACAACAACAACGTCAAATAAACAACAACAACAACAACTATGTCAACAACAACAACAACATCAAATAAACAACAACAACAACAAGAACAACGTCAACAACAAGAACAACGTCAAATAAACAACAACAACAACAACGTCAAATAAACAACAACAACAACACCGTCAAATAAACAACAACAACAAAAACGTCAAATAAACAACAGCAACAACAACAACAACAACGTCAAATAAACAACAACAACAACGTCAATGAAACAATAACAACAACAACAACATCAACAACAACAACGTCAAATAAACAACAACAACGTCAAATAAACAACAACAACGTCAAATCAACAACAAAAACAACGTCAACAACAACAACAACAATGTCAAATAAACAACAACAACAACAATAACAACAACGTCGACAACAACTACGTCAAATAAACAACAACAACAACGTAAAATAAACAACAAAAACAACTATGTCAACCACAACAACAACGTCAAATAAACAACAACATCAACAACGTCAAATAAACAACAACAACAACAACAACGTCAATAACAACAACAATGTCAAGTAAACAACAACAACAACAACAACAACGTCAAATAAACAACAACAACAACAACAACGTCAATAACAACAACAACAACGTCAAAAAAACAACAACGTCAACAACAACAAATACGTGAAATAAAAACAACAACTATGTCAACAACAACAACATCAAATAAACAACAACAACAACAACGTCAACAACAACAACGTCAAATAAACAAAAAAACAATAACAACGTCAAATAAACAACAACAACAACAACACCGTCAAATAAACAACCACAACAACGTCAAATAAACAACAACAACAATGTTAAATAAACAACAACAACAACGTCAAATAAACAACAACAACAACGTCAACAACAACAACAACAACAATGTCAAATAAACAACAACAACAACAACAACTATGTCAACAACAACAACAACGTCAAATAAACAACAACAACAACAACGTCAAAAACAAGAACAACGTCAAATAAACAACAACAACAACAACGTCAAATAAACAACAACAACAACACCGTCAAATAAACAAAAAAAACAACGTCAAATAAACAACAACAACAACAACGTCAAATAAACAACAACAACAACAATGTCAAATAAACAACAACAAAAACAACGTCAACAACAACAACGTCAAATAAACAACAACAACAACAACAATGTCAACAACAACAACAACGTCAAATAAACAACAACAACAACGTCAACAACAACAACGTGAAATAAACAACAACGTCAACAACAACAACGTGAAATAAACAACAACAACTATGTCAACAACAACAACAACTTCAAATAAACAACAACAACAACAACAATGTCACTAACAACAACAACAACGTCAAATAAACAACAACAACAATAACAACGTCAAATAAACAACAACAACACCGTCACATAAACAACAACAACAACGTCAAATAAACAACAACAACAACGTCAAATAAACAACAACAACAACAACGTCAAATAAACAACAACAACAACGTCAACAACAACAACAACGTCAAATAAACAACAACAACAACAACAACTATGTCAACAACAACAACAACGTCAAATAAACAACAACAACAACGTCAAATAAACAACAACGTCAAATAAACAACAACAACAACAACGTCAAATAAACAACAACAACAACAACGTCAACAACGTCAACAACAACGTCAAATAAAGAACAACAACAACAACGTCAAATAAACAATAACAACAACAATGTGAAATAAACAACAACAACAACAACAACGTCAAATAAACAACAACAACAACAACGTCAATAACAACAACAACAACGTCAAATAAACAACAACAACAACAACAACAACGTCAAATAAACAACAACAACAACAACGTCAAATAAACAACAACAACAACAACAACGTCAAATAAACAATAATAACAACAACAACATCAAAACAACAACGTCAAATGAACAACAGCAACAACAACGTCAAATAAACAACAACAACAACGTCAAATAAACCAAAACAAAAACAACAACAACATCAACAACAACAAAAACGTCAAATAAACAACAACAACAACAACGTCAACAACAACAACTACGTCAAATATATAACAACAACAACGTCAAATAAACAATAACAACAACAACAACGTCAAATAAACAACAACAACAACAACAACAACAACGTTAAATAAACAACAACAACAATAACAACGTCAAATAAACAACAACAACAACAACACCGTCAAATAAACAACAACAACAACAACGTCAAATAAATAACAACAACAACAACGTCAAATAAACAACAACAACAACAACGTCAAATAAACAACAACAACAACGTCAAATAAACAACAACAACAACAATGTCAACAACAACAACAACAACGTCAAATAAACAACAACAACAACAACTATGTCAACAACAACAACAACGTCAAATAAACAACAACAACAACAACGTCAAATAAACAACAACGTCAAATAAACATCAACAACAACACCGTCAAATAAACAACAACAACAACGTCAAATAAATAACAACAACAACGTCAAATAAACAATAACAACAACAACAACGTCAACAACAACGTCAAATAAACAACATCAACGTCAAATAAACAACAACAACGTCAAATAAACAACAAAAACAACGTCAACAACAACAATAACAACAATGTCAAATAAACAACAACAACAACAATAACAACAACGTCGACAACAACAACTACGTCAAATAAACAACAACAACAACGTAAAATAAACAACAAAAACAACTATGTCAACAACAACAACAACGTCAAATAAACAACAACATCAACAACGTCAAATAAACAACAACAACAACAACGTCAATAACAACAACAATGTCAAGTAAACAACAACAACAACAACGTCAAATAACCAACAACAACAACAACAACGTCAATAACAACAACAACAACGTCAAAAAAACAACAACGTCAACAACAACAAATACGTGAAATAAAAACAACAACTATGTCAACAACAACAACATCAAATAAACAACAACAACAACAACGTCAACAACAACAACGTCAAATAAACAAAAAAAAAACAATAACAACGTCAAATAAACAACAACAACAACACCGTCAAATAAACAACCACAACAACGTCAAATAAACAACAACAACAATGTTAAATAAACAACAACAACAACAACAACAACGTCAACAACAACAACAACGTCAAATAAACAACAACAACAACAACTATGTCAACAACAACAACAACGTCAAATAAACAACAACAACAACAACAACAACGTCAACAACAAGAACAACGTCAAATAAACAACAACAACAACAACAACGTCAAATAAACAACAACAACAACACCGTCAAATAAACAACAACAACAAAAACGTCAAATAAACAACAACAACAACAACAACAACAACGTCAAATAAACAACAACAACAACGTCAATGAAACAATAACAACAACAACAACATCAACAACAACAAAGTCAAATAAACAACAACAACGTCAAGTAAACAACAACAACGTCAAATCAACAACAAAAACAACGTCAACAACAACAACAACAATGTCAAATAAACAACAACAACAACAATAACAACAACGTCGACAACAACAACTACGTCAAATAAACAACAACAACAACGTAAAATAAACAACAAAAACAACTATGTCAACAACAACAACAACGTCAACAACAACAACGTCAAATAAACAAAAAAACAATAACAACGTCAAATAAATAACAACAACAACACCGTCAAATAAACAACCACAACAACGTCAAATATACAACAACAACAATGTTAAATAAACAACAACAACAACATCAAATAAACAACAACAACAACATCAAATAAACAACAACAACAACGTCAACAACAACAACAACAACAACAACGTCAAATAAACAACAACAACAACAACTATGTCAACAACAACAACAACGTCAAATAAACAACAACAACAACAACGTCAAAAACAAGAACAACGTCAAATAAACAACAACAACAACAACGTCAAATAAACAACAACAACAACACCGTCAAATAAACAACAACAACAACGTCAAATAAACAACAACAACAACAACGTCAAATAAACAACAACAACAACAATGTCAAATAAACAACAACAAAAACAACGTCAACAACAACAACGTCAAATAAACAACAACAACAACAACGTCAAATAAACAACAACAATAACGTCAAATAAACAATAACAACAACAACAATGTCAAATAAACAACAACAACAACAACATCAAATAAACAACAACAACAACAACAACAACAACGTAAAAAAACAACAACAACGTCAAATAAACAACAACAACAACAACGTCAAATAAACAACAACAACAACGTCAACAATGTCAAATAAACAACAACAACAACAACATCAAATAAACAATAACAACAACAACAATAACAACAACAACAACAACAACGTCAAATAAACAACAACAACAACAACAACGTCAATTAAACAACAACAACAACAACGTCAAATAAACAACAACAAAAACAATAACAACATCAACAACAACAAAAACGTCAAATAAACAACAACAACAACAACAACAACAACAACATCAACAACAACAACTACGTCAAATAAACAACAACAACAACGTCAAATAAACAATAACAACAACAACAACGTCAACAACAACAACGTCAAATAAACAACAACAACAACGTCAAGTAAATAACAACAACAACAACAACAACGTCAAATAAACAACAACAACAACAACATCAAATAAAAAAACAACAACAACAACGTCAAATAAACAACAACAACAACAACAACAACAATGTCAACAACAACAACAACGTCAAATAAACAACAACAACAACAACGTCAATAACTACAACAACAACGTCAAATAAACAACAACAACAACGTCAAATAAACAACAACAACAACAACGTCAACAACAACAACAATGTCTAATAAACAACAACAACAACGTCAAATAAACAACAACAACAACAACAACGTCAACAACAACAACAACGTCAAATAAACAACAACAACAACAACGTCAAATAAACAATAACAACAACAACAACAACGTCAACAACAACAACGTCAAATAAACAACAACAACAACAACAACGTCAATAACAACAACAACGTCAAATAAACAACAACAACGTCAAATAAACAAAAACAACAACGTCAACAACAACAACAACGTCAAATAAACAACAACAACAACGTCAACAACGTCAACAACAACGTCAAATAAACAACAACAACAACAACAACGTCAAATAAACAATAACAACAACAATGTCAAATAAACAACAACAACAACGTCAAATAAACAAAAAAACAACAACGTCAATAACAACAACAACAACAACGTCAAATAAACAACAACAACAACGTCAAATAAACAACAACAACAACAATAATAACAACAACAACAACAACAACGTCAAATAAACAACAACAACAACATCAACAACGTCAAATAAACAAAAACAAAAACAACAACAACATCAACAACAACAAAAACGTCAAATAAACAACAACAACAACAACAACTTCAACAACAACAACTACGTCAAATAAATAACAACAACAACGTCAAATAAACAATAACAACAACAACAACGTCAAATAAACAACAACAACAACGTCAAATAAACAACAATAACGTTAAATAAAGAACAACAACAACAACAACAATGTCAAATAAACAACAACAACGTCAACAACAACAACAACACTGTCAACAACAACAACAATACCAAATAAACAACAACAACAACGTCAACAACAACAACGTGAAATAAACAACAACGTCAATAACAACAACGTGAAATAAACAACAACAACTATGTCAACAACAACAACAACTTCAAATAAACAACAACAACAACAACAATGTCACTAACAACAACAACAACGTCAAATAAACAACAACAACAATAACAACGTCAAATAAACAACAACAACACCGTCACATAAACAACAACAACAACGTCAAATAAACAACAACAACAACGTCAAATAAACAACAACAACAACGTCAAATAAACAACAACAACAACAACGTCAACAACAACAACAATGTCAAATAAACAACAACAACAGCAACAACTATGTCAACAACAACAACAACGTCAAATAAACAACAACAACAACAACGTCAAATAAACAACAACGTCAAATAAACAACAACAACAACAACGTCAAATAAACAACAACAACAACAACGTCAACAACGTCAACAACAACGTCAAATAAAGAACAACAACAACAACGTCAAATAAACAATAACAACAACAATGTCAAATAAACAACAACAACAACAACAACGTCAAATAAACAACAACAACAACGTCAATAACAACAACAACAACGTCAAATAAACAACAACAACAACAACGTCAAATAAACAACAACAACAACGTCAAATAAACAACAACAACAACAACAACGTCAAATAAACAATAATAACAACAACAGCATCAAAACAACAACGTCAAATGAACAACACCAACAACAACGTCAAATAAACAACAACAACAACGTCAAATAAACCAAAACAAAAACAACAACAACATCAACAACAACAAAAACGTCAAATAAACAACAACAACAACAACGTCAACAACAACAACTACGTCAAATATATAACAACAACAACGTCAAATAAACAATAACAACAACAACAACGTCAAATAAACAACAACAACAACAACAACAACGTTAAATAAACAACAACAACAATAACAACGTCAAATAAACAACAATAACAACAACACCGTCAAATAAACAACAACAACAACAACGTCAAATAAATAACAACAACAACAACGTCAAATAAACAACAACAACAACAACGTCAAATAAACAACAACAACAACGTCAAATAAACAACAACAACAACAACAACAATGTCAACAACAACAACAACAACGTCAAATAAACAACAACAACAACAACAACTATGTCAACAACAACAACAACGTCAAATAAACAACAACAACAACAACGTCAAATAAACAACAACGTCAAATAAACAACAACAACAACACCGTCAAATAAACAACAACAACAACGTCAAATAAATAACAACAACAACGTCAAATAAACAATAACAACAACAACAACGTCAACAACAACGTCAAATAAACAACAACAACGTCAAATAAACAACAACAACGTCAAATAAACAACAAAAACAACGTCAACAACAACAATAACAACAATGTCAAATAAACAACAACAACAACAATAACAACAACGTCGACAACAACAACTACGTCAAATAAACAACAACAACAACGTAAAATAAACAACAAAAACAACTATGTCAACAACAACAACAACGTCAAATAAACAACAACATCAACAACGTCAAATAAACAACAACAACAACAACGTCAATAACAACAACAATGTCAAGTAAACAACAACAACAACAACAACGTCAAATAACCAACAACAACAACAACAACGTCAATAACAACAACAACAACGTCAAAAAAACAACAACGTCAACAACAACAAATACGTGAAATAAAAACAACAACTATGTCAACAACAACAACATCAAATAAACAACAACAACAACAACGTCAACAACAACAACGTCAAATAAACAAAAAAAAAACAATAACAACGTCAAATAAACAAAAAAAAAACAATAACAACGTCAAATAAACAACAACAACAACATCGTCAAATAAACAACCACAACAACGTCAAATAAACAACAACAACAATGTTAAATAAACAACAAAAACAACAACAACGTCAACAACAACAACAACAACGTCAAATAAACAACAACAACAACAACTATGTCAACAACAACAACAACATCAAATAAACAACAACAACAACAAGAACAACGTCAACAACAAGAACAACGTCAAATAAACAACAACAACAACAACGTCAAATAAACAACAACAACAACACCGTCAAATAAACAACAACAACAAAAACGTCAAATAAACAACAGCAACAACAACAATAACAACGTCAAATAAACAACAACAACAACGTCAATGAAACAATAACAACAACAACAACATCAACAACAACAACGTCAAATAAACAACAACAACGTCAAATAAACAACAACAACGTCAAATCAACAACAAAAACAACGTCAACAACAACAACAACAATGTCAAATAAACAACAACAACAACAATAACAACAACGTCGACAACAACTACGTCAAATAAACAACAACAACAACGTAAAATAAACAACAAAAACAACTATGTCAACCACAACAACAACGTCAAATAAACAACAACATCAACAACGTCAAATAAACAACAACAACAACAACAACGTCAATAACAACAACAATGTCAAGTAAACAACAACAACAACAACAACGTCAAATAAACAACAACAACAACAACGTCAATAACAACAACAACAACGTCAAAAAAACAACAACGTCAACAACAACAAATACGTGAAATAAAAACAACAACTATGTCAACAACAACAACATCAAATAAACAACAACAACAACAACGTCAACAACAACAACGTCAAATAAACAAAAAAACAATAACAACGTCAAATAAACAACAACAACAACAACACCGTCAAATAAACAACCACAACAACGTCAAATAAACAACAACAACAATGTTAAATAAACAACAACAACAACGTCAAATAAACAACAACAACAACGTCAACAACAACAACAACAACAATGTCAAATAAACAACAACAACAACAACAACTATGTCAACAACAACAACAACGTCAAATAAACAACAACAACAACAACAACGTCAAAAACAAGAACAACGTCAAATAAACAACAACAACAACAACGTCAAATAAACAACAACAACAACACCGTCAAATAAACAAAAAAAACAACGTCAAATAAACAACAACAACAACAACGTCAAATAAACAACAACAACAACAATGTCAAATAAACAACAACAAAAACAACGTCAACAACAACAACGTCAAATAAACAACAACAACAACAACAATGTCAACAACAACAACAACGTCAAATAAACAACAACAACAACGTCAAATAAACAATAACAACAACAACAACAATGTCAAATAAATAACAACAACAACAACATCAAATAAACAACAACAACAACAACAACGTAAAAAAACAACAACAACGTCAAATAAACAACAACAACAACAACGTCAAATAAACAACAACAACAACATCAACAATGTCAAATAAACAACAACAACAACAACATCAAATAAACAATAACAACAACAACAATAACAACAACAACAACAACGTCAAATAAACAACAACAACAACAACGTCAATTAAACAACAACAACAACAACAACGTCAAATAAACAACAACAAAAACAATAATAACATCAACAACAACAAAAACGTCAAATAAACAACAACAACAACAACAACAACAACAACATCAACAACAACAACTACGTCAAATAAACAACAACAACAACGTCAAATAAACAATAACAACAACAACAACGTCAACAACAACAACGTCAAATAAACAACAACAACAACAACAACGTCAAGTAAATAACAACAACAACAACAACAACGTCAAATAAACAACAACAACAACAACAACATCAAATAAAAAAACAACAACAACAACGTCAAATAAACAACAACAACAACAACAACAACGTCAAATAAACAACAACAACAACAACGTCAATAACTACAACAACAACGTCAAATAAACAACAACAACAACGTCAAATAAACAACAACAACAACAACGTCAACAACAACAACAATGTCTAATAAACAACAACAACAACGTCAAATAAACAACAACAACAACAACAACGTCAACAACAACAACAACGTCAAATAAACAACAACAACAACAACGTCAAATAAACAATAACAACAACAACAACGTCAACAACAACAACGTCAAATAAACAACAACAACAACAACGTCAATAACAACAACAACGTCAAATAAACAACAACAACGTCAAATAAACAAAAACAACAACGTCAACAACAACAACAACGTCAAATAAACAACAACAACAACGTCAACAACGTCAACAACAACGTCAAATAAACAACAACAACAATAACAACAACGTCAAATAAACAATAACAACAACAATGTCAAATAAACAACAACAACAACGTCAAATAAACAAAAAAACAACAACGTCAATAAAAACAACAACAACAACGTCAAATAAACAACAACAACAACGTCAAATAAACAACAACAACAACAATAATAATAACAACAACAACAACAACAACATCAACAACGTCAAATAAACAAAAACAAAAACAACAACAACATCAACAACAACAAAAACGTCAAATAAACAACAACAACAACAACAACAACAACTTCAACAACAACAACTACGTCAAATAAATAACAACAACAACGTCAAATAAACAATAACAACAACAACAACGTCAAATAAACAACAACAACAACGTCAAATAAACAACAACAACGTTAAATAAAGAACAACAACAACAACAACAATGTCAAATAAACAACAACAACGTCAACAACAACAACAACAACACTGTCAACAACAACAACAATACCAAATAAACAACAACAACAACGTCAAATAAACAACAACAACAACGTCAACAACAACGTGAAATAAACAACAACGTCAACAACAACAACGTGAAATAAACAACAACAACTATGTCAACAACAACAACAACTTCAAATAAACAACAACAACAACAACAATGTCACTAACAACAACAACAACGTCAAATAAACAACAACAACAATAACAACGTCAAATAAACAACAACAACACCGTCACATAAACAACAACAACGTCAAATAGACAACAACAACAACGTCAAATAAACAACAACAACAACAACGTCAAATAAACAACAACAACAACAACGTCAACAACAACAACAACGTCAAATAAACAACAACAACAACAACTATGTCAACAACAACAACAACGTCAAATAAACAACAACAACAAGAACGTCAAATAAACAACAACGTCAAATAAACAACAACAACAACAACGTCAACAACGTCAACAACAATGTCAAATAAAGAACAACAACAACAACGTCAAATAAACAATAACAACAACAATGTCAAATAAACAACAACAACAACAACAACGTCAAATAAACAACAACAACAACAACGTCAATAACAACAACAACAACGTCAAATAAACAACAACAACAACAACGTCAAATAAACAACAACAACAACGTCAAATAAACAACAACAACAACAACGTCAAATAAACAATAATAACAACAACAACATCAAAACAACAACGTCAAATGAACAACACCAACAACAACGTCAAATAAACAACAACAACAACGTCAAATAAACCAAAACAAAAACAACAACAACATCAACAACAACAAAAACGTCAAATAAACAACAACAACAACAACGTCAACAACAACAACTACGTCAAATATATAACAACAACAACGTCAAATAAACAATAACAACAACAACAACGTCAAATAAACAACAACAACAACAACAACAACGTTAAATAAACAACAACAACAATAACAACGTCAAATAAACAACAACAACAACAACACCGTCAAATAAACAACAACAACAACAACGTCAAATAAATAACAACAACAAGAACGTCAAATAAACAACAACAACAACAACGTCAAATAAACAACAACAACAACGTCAAATAAACAACAACAACAACAACAACAATGTCAACAACAACAACAACAACGTCAAATAAACAACAACAACAACAACTATGTCAACAACAACAACAACGTCAAATAAACAACAACAACAACAACGTCAAATAAACAACAACGTCAAATAAACAACAACAACAACACCGTCAAATAAACAACAACAACAACGTCAAATAAATAACAACAACAACGTCAAATAAACAATAACAACAACAACAACGTCAACAACAACGTCAAATAAACAACAACAACGTCAAATAAACAACAACAACGTCAAATAAACAACAAAAACAATGTCAACAACAACAATAACAACAATGTCAAATAAACAACAACAACAACAATAACAACAACGTCGACAACAACAACTACGTCAAATAAACAACAACAACAACGTAAAATAAACAACAAAAACAACTATGTCAACAACAACAACAACGTCAAATAAACAACAACATCAACAACGTCAAATAAACAACAACAACAACAACGTCAATAACAACAACAATGTCAAGTAAACAACAACAACAACAACGTCAAATAACCAACAACAACAACAACAACGTCAATAACAACAACAACAACGTCAAAAAAACAACAACGTCAACAACAACAAATACGTGAAATAAAAACAACAACTATGTCAACAACAACAACATCAAATAAACAACAACAACAACAACGTCAACAACAACAACGTCAAATAAACAAAAAAAAAACAATAACAACGTCAAATAAACAACAACAACAACACCGTCAAATAAACAACCACAACAACGTCAAATAAACAACAACAACAATGTTAAATAAACAACAACAACAACAACAACGTCAACAACAACAACAACGTCAAATAAACAACAACAACAACAACTATGTCAACAACAACAACAACGTCAAATAAACAACAACAACAACAACAACAACAACGTCAAATAAACAACAACAACAACAACGTCAAATAAACAACAACAACAACACCGTCAAATAAACAACAACAACAAAAACGTCAAATAAACAACAACAACAACAACAACAACAACGTCAAATAAACAACAACAACAACAACGTCAATGAAACAATAACAACAACAACAACATCAACAACAACAACGTCAAATAAACAACAACAACGTCAAATAAACAACAACAACGTCAAATGAACAACAAAAACAACGTCAACAACAACAACAACAATGTCAAATAAACAACAACAACTACAATAACAACAACGTCGACAACAACAACTACGTCAAATAAACAACAACAACAACGTAAAATAAACAACAAAAACAACTATGTCAACAACAACAACAACGTCAAATAAACAACAACATCAACAACGTCAAATAAACAACAACAACAACAACAACGTCAATAACAACAACAATGTCAAGTAAACAACAACAACAACAACAACGTCAAATAAACAACAACAACAACAACAACGTCAATAACAACAACAACAACGTCAAAAAAACAACAACGTCAACAACAACAAATACGTGAAATAAAAACAACAACTATGTCAACAACAACAACATCAAATAAACAACAACAACAACAACGTCAACAACAACAACGTCAAATAAACAAAAATACAATAAAAACGTCAAATAAACAACAACAACAACACCGTCAAATAAACAACCACAACAACGTCAAATAAACAACAACAACAATGTTAAATAAACAACAACAACAACGTCAAATAAACAACAACAACAACGTCAACAACAACAACAACAACGTCAAATAAACAACAACAACAACAACAACTATGTCAACAACAACAACAACGTCAAATAAACAACAACAACAACAACAACGTCAAAAACAAGAACAACGTCAAATAAACAACAACAACAACAACGTCAAATAAACAACAACAACAACACCGTCAAATAAACAACAACAACAACGTCAAATTAACAACAACAACAACGTCAAATAAACAACAACAACAATGTCAAATAAACAACAACAAAAACAACGTCAACAACAACAACGTCAAATAAACAACAACAACAACAACAATGTCAACAACAACAACAACGTCAAATAAACAACAACAACAACGTCAAATAAACAATAAAAACAACAACAACAATGTCAAATAAACAACAACAACAACAACAACATCAAATAAACAACAACAACAACAACAACGTAAAAAAACAACAACAACGTCAAATAAACAACAACAACAACAACGTCAAATAAACAACAACAACAACGTCAACAATGTCAAATAAACAACAACAACAACAACATCAAATAAACAATAACAACAACAACAATAACAACAACAACAACAACAACGTCAAATAAACAACAACAATAACAACGTCAATTAAACAACAACAACAACGTCAAATAAACAACAACAAAAACAATAACAACATCAACAACAACAAAAACGTCAAATAAACAACAACAACAACAACAACAACTACATCAACAACAACAACTACGTCAAATAAACAACAACAACAACGTCAAATAAACAATAACAACAACAACAACGTCAACAACAACAACGTCAAATAAACAACAACAACAACGTCAAGTAAATAACAACAACAACAACAACAACGTCAAATAAACAACAACAACAACAACATCAAATAAAAAAACAACAACAACAACGTCAAATAAACAACAACAACAACAACAACAATGTCAACAACAACAACAACGTCAAATAAACAACAACAACAACAACGTCAATAACTACAACAACAACGTCAAATAAACAACAACAACAACGTCAAATAAACAACAACAACAACAACAACGTCAACAACAACAACAACAACGTCAAATAAACAACAACAACAACGCCAACAACAACAACAACGTCAAATAAACAACAACAACGTCAACAACGTCAACAACGTCAACAACAACGTCAAATAAACAACAACAACAACGTCAAGTAAACAACAACAACAACGTCAAATAAACAACAACAACAACAACAACGTCAACAACAACAATAACAACGTCAAATAAACAACAACAACAACAACTATGTCAACAACAACAACAACGTCAAATAAACAACAACAACAACGTCAAATAAACAACAACAACAACGACGTCAATAACTACAACAACAACGTCAAATAAACAACAACAACAACGTCAAATAAACAACAACAACAACAACAACGTCAACAACAACAACAACAACGTCAAATAAACAACAACAACAACGCCAACAACAACAACAACGTCAAATAAACAACAACAACGTCAACAACGTCAACAACAACGTCAAATAAACAACAACAACAACAACGTCAAGTAAACAACAACAACAACGTCAAATAAACAACAACAACAACAACGTCAACAACAACAATAACAACGTCAAATAAACAACAACAACAACAACTATGTCAACAACAACAACAACGTCAAATAAACAACAACAACAACGTCAAATAAACAACAACGTCAAATAAACAACAACAACAACAACACCGTCAAATAAACAACAACAACAACAACGTCAAATAAATAACAACAACAACGTCAAATAAACAACAACAAAAACAACGTCAACAACAACAACAATGTCTAATAAACAACAACAACAACGTCAAATAAACAACAACAACAACAACAACAACAACGTCAACAACAACAACGTCAAATAAACAACAACAACAACGTCAAGTAAATAACAACAACAACAACAACGTCAAATAAACAACAACAACAACAACATCAAATAAAAAAACAACAACAACAACGTCAAATAAACAACAACAACAACAACAACAATGTCAACAACAACAACAACGTCAAATAAACAACAACAACAACAACGTCAATAACTACAACAACAACGTCAAATAAACAACAACAACAACGTCAAATAAACAACAACAACAACAACAACGTCAACAACAACAACAACAACGTCAAATAAACAACAACAACAACGCCAACAACAACAACAACGTCAAATAAACAACAACAACGTCAACAACGTCAACAACGTCAACAACAACGTCAAATAAACAACAACAACAACGTCAAGTAAACAACAACAACAACGTCAAATAAACAACAACAACAACAACAACGTCAACAACAACAATAACAACGTCAAATAAACAACAACAACAACAACTATGTCAACAACAACAACAACGTCAAATAAACAACAACAACAACGTCAAATAAACAACCACAACAACGACGTCAATAACTACAACAACAACGTCAAATAAACAACAACAACAACGTCAAATAAACAACAACAACAACAACAACGTCAACAACAACAACAACAACGTCAAATAAACAACAACAACAACGCCAACAACAACAACAACGTCAAATAAACAACAACAACGTCAACAACGTCAACAACAACGTCAAATAAACAACAACAACAACAACGTCAAGTAAACAACAACAACAACGTCAAATAAACAACAACAACAACAACGTCAACAACAACAATAACAACGTCAAATAAACAACAACAACAACAACTATGTCAACAACAACAACAACGTCAAATAAACAACAACAACAACGTCAAATAAACAACAACGTCAAATAAACAACAACAACAACAACACCGTCAAATAAACAACAACAACAACAACAACGTCAAATAAATAACAACAACAACGTCAAATAAACAACAACAAAAACAACGTCAACAACAACAACAATGTCCAATAAACAACAACAACAACGTCAAATAAACAACAACAACAACAACAACAACAACGTCAACAACAACAACAACGTCAAATAAACAACAACAACAACAACAACGTCAAATAAACAATAACAACAACAACAACGTCAACAACAACAACGTCAAATAAACAACAACAATAACAACGTCAATAACAACAACAACGTCAAATAAACAACAACAACGTCAAATAAACAAAAACAACAACGTCAACAACAACAACAACGTCAAATAAACAACAACAACAACGTCAACAACGTCAACAACAACGTCAAATAAACAACAACAACAACAACAACAACGTCAAATAAACAATAACAACAACAATGTCAAATAAACAACAACAACAACGTCAAATAAACAAAAAAACAACAACGTCAATAACAACAACAACAACGTCAAATAAACAACAACAACAACGTCAAATAAACAACAACAACAACAATAATAACAATAACAACAACAACGTCAAATAAACAACAACAACAACAACAACATCAACAACGTCAAATAAACAAAAACAAAAACAACAACAACATCAACAACAACAAAAACGTCAAATAAACAACAACAACAACGTCAAATAAACAACAACAACAACAACAACAATGTCAACAACAACAACAACAACGTCAAATAAACAACAACAACAACAACTATGTCAACAACAACAACAACGTCAAATAAACAACAACAACAACAACGTCAAATAAACAACAACGTCAAATAAACAACAACAACAACACCGTCAAATAAACAACAACAACAACGTCAAATAAATAACAACAACAACGTCAAATAAACAATAACAACAACAACAACGTCAACAACAACGTCAAATAAACAACAACAACGTCAAATAAACAACAACAACGTCAAATAAACAACAAAAACAATGTCAACAACAACAATAACAACAATGTCAAATAAACAACAACAACAACAATAACAACAACGTCGACAACAACAACTACGTCAAATAAACAACAACAACAACGTAAAATAAACAACAAAAACAACTATGTCAACAACAACAACAACGTCAAATAAACAACAACATCAACAACGTCAAATAAACAACAACAACAACAACGTCAATAACAACAACAATGTCAAGTAAACAACAACAACAACAACGTCAAATAACCAACAACAACAACAACAACGTCAATAACAACAACAACAACGTCAAAAAAACAACAACGTCAACAACAACAAATACGTGAAATAAAAACAACAACTATGTCAACAACAACAACATCAAATAAACAACAACAACAACAACGTCAACAACAACAACGTCAAATAAACAAAAAAAAAACAATAACAACGTCAAATAAACAACAACAACAACACCGTCAAATAAACAACCACAACAACGTCAAATAAACAACAACAACAATGTTAAATAAACAACAACAACAACAACAACGTCAACAACAACAACAACGTCAAATAAACAACAACAACAACAACTATGTCAACAACAACAACAACGTCAAATAAACAACAACAACAACAACAACAACAACGTCAAATAAACAACAACAACAACAACGTCAAATAAACAACAACAACAACACCGTCAAATAAACAACAACAACAAAAACGTCAAATAAACAACAACAACAACAACAACAACAACGTCAAATAAACAACAACAACAACAACGTCAATGAAACAATAACAACAACAACAACATCAACAACAACAACGTCAAATAAACAACAACAACGTCAAATAAACAACAACAACGTCAAATGAACAACAAAAACAACGTCAACAACAACAACAACAATGTCAAATAAACAACAACAACTACAATAACAACAACGTCGACAACAACAACTACGTCAAATAAACAACAACAACAACGTAAAATAAACAACAAAAACAACTATGTCAACAACAACAACAACGTCAAATAAACAACAACATCAACAACGTCAAATAAACAACAACAACAACAACAACGTCAATAACAACAACAATGTCAAGTAAACAACAACAACAACAACAACGTCAAATAAACAACAACAACAACAACAACGTCAATAACAACAACAACAACGTCAAAAAAACAACAACGTCAACAACAACAAATACGTGAAATAAAAACAACAACTATGTCAACAACAACAACATCAAATAAACAACAACAACAACAACGTCAACAACAACAACGTCAAATAAACAAAAATACAATAAAAACGTCAAATAAACAACAACAACAACACCGTCAAATAAACAACCACAACAACGTCAAATAAACAACAACAACAATGTTAAATAAACAACAACAACAACGTCAAATAAACAACAACAACAACGTCAACAACAACAACAACAACGTCAAATAAACAACAACAACAACAACAACTATGTCAACAACAACAACAACGTCAAATAAACAACAACAACAACAACAACGTCAAAAACAAGAACAACGTCAAATAAACAACAACAACAACAACGTCAAATAAACAACAACAACAACACCGTCAAATAAACAACAACAACAACGTCAAATTAACAACAACAACAACGTCAAATAAACAACAACAACAATGTCAAATAAACAACAACAAAAACAACGTCAACAACAACAACGTCAAATAAACAACAACAACAACAACAATGTCAACAACAACAACAACGTCAAATAAACAACAACAACAACGTCAAATAAACAATAAAAACAACAACAACAATGTCAAATAAACAACAACAACAACAACAACATCAAATAAACAACAACAACAACAACAACGTAAAAAAACAACAACAACGTCAAATAAACAACAACAACAACAACGTCAAATAAACAACAACAACAACGTCAACAATGTCAAATAAACAACAACAACAACAACATCAAATAAACAATAACAACAACAACAATAACAACAACAACAACAACAACGTCAAATAAACAACAACAATAACAACGTCAATTAAACAACAACAACAACGTCAAATAAACAACAACAAAAACAATAACAACATCAACAACAACAAAAACGTCAAATAAACAACAACAACAACAACAACAACTACATCAACAACAACAACTACGTCAAATAAACAACAACAACAACGTCAAATAAACAATAACAACAACAACAACGTCAACAACAACAACGTCAAATAAACAACAACAACAACGTCAAGTAAATAACAACAACAACAACAACAACGTCAAATAAACAACAACAACAACAACATCAAATAAAAAAACAACAACAACAACGTCAAATAAACAACAACAACAACAACAACAATGTCAACAACAACAACAACGTCAAATAAACAACAACAACAACAACGTCAATAACTACAACAACAACGTCAAATAAACAACAACAACAACGTCAAATAAACAACAACAACAACAACAACGTCAACAACAACAACAACAACGTCAAATAAACAACAACAACAACGCCAACAACAACAACAACGTCAAATAAACAACAACAACGTCAACAACGTCAACAACGTCAACAACAACGTCAAATAAACAACAACAACAACGTCAAGTAAACAACAACAACAACGTCAAATAAACAACAACAACAACAACAACGTCAACAACAACAATAACAACGTCAAATAAACAACAACAACAACAACTATGTCAACAACAACAACAACGTCAAATAAACAACAACAACAACGTCAAATAAACAACAACAACAACGACGTCAATAACTACAACAACAACGTCAAATAAACAACAACAACAACGTCAAATAAACAACAACAACAACAACAACGTCAACAACAACAACAACAACGTCAAATAAACAACAACAACAACGCCAACAACAACAACAACGTCAAATAAACAACAACAACGTCAACAACGTCAACAACAACGTCAAATAAACAACAACAACAACAACGTCAAGTAAACAACAACAACAACGTCAAATAAACAACAACAACAACAACGTCAACAACAACAATAACAACGTCAAATAAACAACAACAACAACAACTATGTCAACAACAACAACAACGTCAAATAAACAACAACAACAACGTCAAATAAACAACAACGTCAAATAAACAACAACAACAACAACACCGTCAAATAAACAACAACAACAACAACAACGTCAAATAAATAACAACAACAACGTCAAATAAACAACAACAAAAACAACGTCAACAACAACAACAATGTCTAATAAACAACAACAACAACGTCAAATAAACAACAACAACAACAACAACAACAACGTCAACAACAACAACGTCAAATAAACAACAACAACAACGTCAAGTAAATAACAACAACAACAACAACGTCAAATAAACAACAACAACAACAACATCAAATAAAAAAACAACAACAACAACGTCAAATAAACAACAACAACAACAACAACAATGTCAACAACAACAACAACGTCAAATAAACAACAACAACAACAACGTCAATAACTACAACAACAACGTCAAATAAACAACAACAACAACGTCAAATAAACAACAACAACAACAACAACGTCAACAACAACAACAACAACGTCAAATAAACAACAACAACAACGCCAACAACAACAACAACGTCAAATAAACAACAACAACGTCAACAACGTCAACAACGTCAACAACAACGTCAAATAAACAACAACAACAACGTCAAGTAAACAACAACAACAACGTCAAATAAACAACAACAACAACAACAACGTCAACAACAACAATAACAACGTCAAATAAACAACAACAACAACAACTATGTCAACAACAACAACAACGTCAAATAAACAACAACAACAACGTCAAATAAACAACCACAACAACGACGTCAATAACTACAACAACAACGTCAAATAAACAACAACAACAACGTCAAATAAACAACAACAACAACAACAACGTCAACAACAACAACAACAACGTCAAATAAACAACAACAACAACGCCAACAACAACAACAACGTCAAATAAACAACAACAACGTCAACAACGTCAACAACAACGTCAAATAAACAACAACAACAACAACGTCAAGTAAACAACAACAACAACGTCAAATAAACAACAACAACAACAACGTCAACAACAACAATAACAACGTCAAATAAACAACAACAACAACAACTATGTCAACAACAACAACAACGTCAAATAAACAACAACAACAACGTCAAATAAACAACAACGTCAAATAAACAACAACAACAACAACACCGTCAAATAAACAACAACAACAACAACAACGTCAAATAAATAACAACAACAACGTCAAATAAACAACAACAAAAACAACGTCAACAACAACAACAATGTCCAATAAACAACAACAACAACGTCAAATAAACAACAACAACAACAACAACAACAACGTCAACAACAACAACAACGTCAAATAAACAACAACAACAACAACAACGTCAAATAAACAATAACAACAACAACAACGTCAACAACAACAACGTCAAATAAACAACAACAATAACAACGTCAATAACAACAACAACGTCAAATAAACAACAACAACGTCAAATAAACAAAAACAACAACGTCAACAACAACAACAACGTCAAATAAACAACAACAACAACGTCAACAACGTCAACAACAACGTCAAATAAACAACAACAACAACAACAACAACGTCAAATAAACAATAACAACAACAATGTCAAATAAACAACAACAACAACGTCAAATAAACAAAAAAACAACAACGTCAATAACAACAACAACAACGTCAAATAAACAACAACAACAACGTCAAATAAACAACAACAACAACAATAATAACAATAACAACAACAACGTCAAATAAACAACAACAACAACAACAACATCAACAACGTCAAATAAACAAAAACAAAAACAACAACAACATCAACAACAACAAAAACGTCAAATAAACAACAACAACAACAACTTCAACAACAACAACTACGTCAAATAAATAACAACAACAACGTCAAATAAACAATAACAACAACAACAACGTCAAATAAACAACAACAACAACGTCAAATAAACAACAACAACGTTAAATAAAGAACAACAACAACAACAATGTCAAATAAACAACAACAACGTCAACAACAACAACAACAACAACACTGTGAACAACAACAACAATACCAAATAAACAACAACAACAACGTCAAATAAACAACAACAACAACGTCAACAACAACAACGTGAAATAAACAAGAACAACTATGTCAACAACAACAACAACTTCAAATAAACAACAACAACAACAACAATGTCACTAACAACAACAACAACGTCAAATAAACAACAACAACAATAACAACGTCAAATAAACAACAACAACACCGTCACATAAACAACAACAACAACAACGTCAAATAAACAACAACAACAACGTCAAATAAACAACAACAACAACAACATCAAATAAACAACAACAACAACAACAACGTCAACAACAACAACAACGTCAAATAAACAACAACAACAACAATAACGTCAAATAAACAACAACAACAACGTCAAATAAACAACAACGTCAAATAAACAACAACAACAACGTCAAATAAACAACAACAACAACAACGTCAACAACGTCAACAACAACGTCAAATAAAGAACAACAACAACAACAACGTCAAATAAACAATAACAACAACAATGTCAAATAAACAACAACAACAACAACAACGTCAAATAAACAACAACAACAACAACGTCAATAACAACAACAACAACGTCAAATAAACAACAACAACAACAACGTCAAATAAACAACAACAACAACAACGTCAAATAAACAATAATAACAACAACAACAACAACAACGTCAAATGAACAACACCAACAACAACGTCAAATAAACAACAACAACAACGTCAAATAAACCAAAACAAAAACAACAACAACATCAACAACAACAAAAACGTCAAATAAACAACAACAACAACAACGTCAACAACAACAACTACGTTAAATATATAACAACAACAACGTCAAATAAACAATAACAACAACAACAACGTCAAATAAACAACAACAACAACAACAACAACGTTAAATAAACAACAACAACAATAACAACGTCAAATAAACAACAACAACAACAACAACACCGTCAAATAAACAACAACAACAACGTCAAATAAATAACAACAACAACAACGTCAAATAAACAACAACAACAACAACGTCAAATAAACAACAACAACAACGTCAAATAAACAACAACAACAACAACAATGTCAACAACAACAACAACAACGTCAAATAAACAACAACAACAACTATGTCAACAACAACAACAACGTCAAATAAACAACAACAACAACAACGTCAAATAAACAACAACGTCAAATAAACAACAACAACAACACCGTCAAATAAACAACAACAACAACGTCAAATAAATAACAACAACAATGTCAAATAAACAATAACAACAACAACAACGTCAACAACAACGTCAAATAAACAACAACAACGTCAAATAAACAACAAAAACAACGTCAACAACAACAATAACAACAATGTCAAATAAACAACAACAACAACAATAAGAACAACGTCGACAACAACAACTACGTCAAATAAACAACAACAACAACGTAAAATAAACAACAAAAACAACTATGTCAACAACAACAACAACGTCAAATAAACAACAACATCAACAACGTCAAATAAACAACAACAACAACAACGTCAATAACAACAACAATGTCAAGTAAACAACAACAACAACAACGTCAAATAACCAACAACAACAACAACAACGTCAATAACAACAACAACAACAACGTCAAAAAAACAACAACGTCAACAACAACAAATACGTGAAATAAAAACAACAACTATGTCAACAACAACAACATCAAAAAACAACAACAACAACAACGTCAACAACAACAACGTCAAATAAACAAAAAAAAAACAATAACAACGTCAAATAAACAACAACAACAACACCGTCAAATAAACAACCACAACAACGTCAAATAAACAACAACAACAATGTTAAATAAACAACAAAAACAACAACAACGTCAACAACAACAACAACGTCAAATAAACAATAACAACAACAACTATGTCAACAACAACAACAACGTCAAATAAACAACAACAACAACAACAACAACAACAACGTCAACAACAAGAACAACGTCAAATAAACAACAACAACAACAACGTCAAATAAACAACAACAACAACAACACCGTCAAATAAATAACAACAACAACGTCAACAACAACAACGTCAAATAAACAACAACAACAACAATGTCAACAACAACAACAACGTCAAATAAACAACGACAACAACGTCAAATAAACAATAACAACAACAACAACAATGTCAAATAAACAACAACAACAACAACATCAAATAAACAACAACAACAAGAACAACAACAACGTCAAATAAACAACAACAACAACAACGTCAATTAAACAACAACAACAACAACGTCAAATAAACAACAACAAAAACAATAACAACATCAACAACAACAAAAACGTCAAATAAACAACAACAACAACAACAACATCAACAACAACAACTACGCCAAATAAACAACAACAACAACGTCAAATAAACAATAACAACAACAACAACGTCAAATAAACAACAACAACAACGTCAAGTAAATAACAACAACAACAACAACGTCAAATAAACAACAACAACAACAACATCAAATAAAAAAACAACAACAATAACGTCAAATAAACAACAACAACAACAACAACAACAACAACGTCAACAACAACAACAACGTCAAATAAACAACAACAACAACAACAACGTCAACAACTACAACAACAACGTCAAATAAAAAACAACAACAACAACGTCAAATAAACAACAACAACAACGTCAACAACAACAACAACGTCAAATAAACAACAACAACAACGTCAACAACAACAACAACGACAAATAAACAACAACAACGTCAACAACGTCAACAACAACGTCAAATAAACAACAACAACGTCAAATAAACAACAACAACAACGTCAAATAAACAACAACAACAACAACAACATCAACAACAACAATAACAACGTCAAATAAACAACAACACTAACAACTATGTCAACAACAACAACAACGTCAAATAAACAACAACAACAACGTCAAATAAACAACAACGTCAAATAAACAACAACAACAACACCGTCAAATAAACAACAACAACAACATCAAATAAATAACAACAACGTCAAATAAACAACAACAAAAACAACGTCAACAACAACAACAATGTCAAATAAACAACAACAACAACGTCAAATAAACAACAACAACAACAACGTCAACAACAACAACAACGTCAAATAAACAACAACAACAACAACGTCAAATAAACAATAACAACAACAACGTCAAATAAACAATAACAACAACAACAATAACAACAACAATAACAACGTCAAATAAACAACAACAACATCAATTAAACAACAACAACAACGTCAAATAAACAACAATAAAAACAATAACAACATCAACAACAACAAAAACGTCAAATAAATAACAACAACAACAACTACGTCAAATAAACAACAACAACAACGTCAAATAAACAATAACAACAACAACAACGTCAACAACAACAACGTCAAATAAACAACAACAACGTCAAATAAACAACAAAAACAACGTCAACAACAACAACAATGTCAAATAAACAACAACAACAATAATAACAACAACGTCGACAACAACAACTACGTCAAATAAACAACAACAACAACAACGTAAAATAAACAACAAAAACAACTATGTCAACAACAACAACAACGTCAAATAAACAACAACATCAACAACGTCAAATAAACAACAACAACAACAACAACGTCAATAACAACAACAATGTCAAGTAAACAACAACAACAACGTCAAATAAACAACAACAACAACGTTAATAACAACAACAACGTCAAAAAAAACAACAACGTCAACAACAACAACAACGTGAAATAAAAACAACAACTATGTCAACAACAACAACATCAAATAAACAACAACGTCAACAACAACAACGTCAAATAAACAAAAAAAACAATAACAACGTCAAATAAACAACAACAACACCGTCAAATAAACAACAACAACAACGTCAAATAAACAACAACAACAATGTTAAATAAACAACAACAACAACAACGTCAAATAAACAACAACAACAACGTCAACAACAACAACAAGAACAACAACAACAACGTCAAATAAACAACAACAACAACTATTTCAACAACAACAACAACGTCAAATAAACAACAACAACAACAACGTCAACAACAAGAACAACGTCAAATAAACAACAACAACAACAACGTCAAATAAACAACAACAACAACACCGTCAAATAAACAACAACAACAACAACAACAACGTCAGATAAACAACAACAACAACAACGTCAAATAAACAACAACAAAAACAACGTCAACAACAACAACAACGTCAAATAAACAACAACAACAACAACGTCAACAACAACAACAACAACGTCAAAAAAACAACAACAACAACAACGTCAAATAAACAATAACAACAACAACAATGTCAAATAAACAACAACAACAACAATGTCAAATAAACAACAACAACAACAACAACGTCAACAACAACAACAACGTCAAATAAACAACAACAACAACGTCAAATAAACAACAACAACAATAAACAACAACAACAACAACAACAATAACAACAACAACAACAACAACAACAACGTCAAATAAGCAACAACAACAACAACGTCAATTAAACAACAACAACAACGTCAAATAAACAACAACAAAAACAATAACAACATCAACAACAACAAAAATGTCAAATAAACAACAACAACAACAACATCAACAACAACAACTACGTCAAATAAACAACAACAACAACGTTAAATAAACAATAACAACAACAACAACGTCAAATAAACAACAACAACAACACCATCAAATAAACAACAACAACAACAACGTCAAATAAACAACAACAACGTCAAATAAACAACAACAAAAACAACGTCAACAACAACAACAATGTCAAATAAACAACAACAACAACAACGTCAAATAAACAACAACAACAACAACAACGTCAACAACAACAACAACGTCAAATAAACAACAACAACAACGTCAAATAAACAACAACAACAACAACAACAACAATAACAACAACAACAACGTCAAATAAACAACAACAACAACAACGTCAATTAAACAACAACAACAACAACGTCAAATAAACAACAACAAAAACAATAACAACATCAACAACAACAAAAACGTCAAATAAACAACAACAACAACATCAACAACAACAACAACGTCAAATAAACAACAACAACAACAACAACGTCAAATAAACAACAACAACGTCAATAACAACAACAACAACAACGTCAAAAAAACAACAACGTCAACAACAACAACGTGAAATAAACAAAAACAACAATAACAACGTCAAATAAACAACAACAACAACATCGTCAAATAAACAACAACATCAACGTCAAATAAACAACAACAACAATGTTAAATAAATAACAACAACAACGTCAAATAAACAACAACAACAACGTCAACAACAACAACAACGTCAAATAAACAACAACAACAACAACAACAACTATGTCAACAACAACAACGTCAAATAAACAACAATAACGTCAACAACAACAACAACGTCAAATAAACAACAACAACAACAACGTCAAATAAACAACAACAACAACACCGTCAAATAAACAACAACAACAACAACGTCAAATAAACAACAACAACAACGTCAAATAAACAACAACAAAAACAACGTCAACAACAACAACAACGTCAAATAAACAACAACAACAACAACGTCAACAACAACAACGTCAAATAAACAACAACAACAACAACAACGTCAAATAAACAATAACAACAACAACAACAATGTCAAATAAACAACAACAACAACAACATCAAATAAACAACAACAACAACAACAACAACAACGTCAAATAAACAACAACAACAACAACGTCAATTAAACAACAACAACAACAACGTCAAATAAACAACAACAAAAACAATAACAACATCAACAACAACAAAAACGTCAAATAAACAACAACAACAACAATATCAACAACAACAACTACGTCAAATAAACAACAATAACAACAACGTCAAATAAACAATAACAACAACAACTACGTCAAATAAACAACAACAACAACAACGTCAAATAAACAATAACAACAACAACATCGTCAAATAAACAACAACAACAACGTCAAGTAAATAACAACAACAACAACAACAACGTCAAATAAACAACAACAACAACAACAACAACATCAAATAAAAAAACAACAACAACAACGTCAAATAAACAACAACAACAACGTCAACAACAACAACAACGTCAAATAAACAACAACAACAACGTCAACAACTACAACAACAACGTCAACAACTACAACAACAACGTCAAATAAACAACAACAACAACAACAACGTCAAATAAACAACAACAACAACGTCAACAACAACAACAACAACGTCAAATAAACAACAACAACAACGTCAACAACAACAACAACGTCAAATAAACAACAACAACGTCAACAACATCAACAACAACGTCAAATAAACAACAACAACAACAACGTCAAATAAACAACAACAACGTCAACAACGTCAACAACAACGTCAACAACAACAACAACAACAACGTCAAATAAACAACAACAACAACAACGTCAAATAAACAACAACAACAACAACGTCAACAACAACAATAACAACGTCAAATAAACAACAACAACAACAACTATGTCAACAATAACAACAACGTCAAATAAACAACAACAACAACAACGTCAAATAAACAACAACAACAACGTCAAATAAACAACAACGTCAAATAAACAACAACAACAACAACAACGTCAAATAAATAACAACAACAACGTCAAATAAACAACAACAAAAACAACGTCAACAACAACAACAATGTCAAATAAACAACAACAACAACGTCAAATAAACAACAACAACAATAACAACGTCAACAACAACAACAACAACGTCAAATAAACAACAACAACAACGTCAAATAAACAATAACAACAACAACGTCAAATAAACAATAACAACAACAACAATAACAACAACAACAACAACGTCAAATAAACAACAACAACAACGTCAATTAAACAACAACAACAACGTCAAATAAACAACAATAAAAACAATAACAACATCAACAACAACAAAAACGTCAAATAAATAACAACAACAACAACATCAACAACAACAACTACGTCAAATAAACAACAACAACAACGTCAAATAAACAATAACAACAACAACAACGTCAACAACAACAACGTCAAATAAACAACAACAACGTCAAATAAACAACAAAAACAACGTCAACAACAACAACAACAATGTCAAATAAACAACAACAACAACAATAACAACAACGTCGACAACAACAACTACGTCAAATAAACAACAACAACAACAACGTAAAATAAACAACAAAAACAACTATGTCAACAACAACAACAACAACGTCAAATAAACAACAACAACAACAACGTCAACAACAACAACAACAACGTCAAATAAACAACAACAACAACAACGTCAAATAAACAATAACAACAACGTCAACAACAACAACAACAACAACAACGTCAAATAAACAACAACCACAACTATGTCAACAACAACAACAACGTCAAATAAACAACAACAACAACAACGTCAACAACAAGAACAACGTCAAATAAACAACAACAACAACGTCAAATAAACAACAACAACAACGTCAAATAAAAAACAACAACAACAACAACAACAACAACGTCAAATAAAAAACAACAACAACAACAACAACAACGTCAACAACAACAATAACAACGTCAAATAAACAACAACAACAACAACAACGTCAAATAAACAACAACAACAACACCGTCAAATAAACAACAACAACAACGTCAAATAAACAACAACAACAACAACGTCAAATAAACAACAACAAAAACAACGTCAACAACAACAACAACGTCAAATAAACAACAACAACAACGTCAACAACAACAACAACAATGTCAAATAAACAACAACAACGTCAAATAAACAATAACAACAACAACAACAATGTCAAATAAACAACAACAACACCGTCAAATAAACAACAACAACAATGTCAAATAAACAACAACAACAACGTCAAATAAACAACAACAACAACGTCAACAACTACAACAACAACGTCAACAACTACAACAACAACGTCAAATAAACAACAACAACAACAACAACAACGTCAAATAAACAACAACAACAACGTCAACAACAACAACAACAACGTCAAATAAACAACAACAACAACGTCAACAACAACAACAACGTCAAATAAATAACAACAACGTCAACAACATCAACAACAACGTCAAATAAACAACAACAACAACAACGTCAAATAAACAACAACAACGTCAACAACGTCAACAACAACGTCAAATAAACAACAACAACAACAACGTCAAATAAACAACAACAACAACGTCAAATAAACAACAACAATAACAACGTCAACAACAACAATAACAACGTCAAATAAACAACAACAACAACAACTATGTCAACAATAACAACAACGTCAAATAAACAACAACAACAACGTCAAATAAACAACAACAACAACGTCAAATAAACAACAACGTCAAATAAACAACAACAACAACAACAACATCAAATAAACAACAACAAAAACAACGTCAACAACAACAACAATGTCAAATAAACAACAACAACGTCAAATAAACAACAACAACAACAACAACGTCAACAACAACAACAACAACGTCAAATAAACAACAACAACAACGTCAAATAAACAATAACAACAACAACGTCAAATAAACAATAACAACAACAACAATAACAACAACAACAACAACAACGTCAAATAAACAACAACAACAACGTCAATTAAACAACAACAACAACGTCAAATAAACAACAATAAAAACAATAACAACATCAACAACAACAAAAACGTCAAATAAATAACAACAACAACAACATCAACAACAACAACTACGTCAAATAAACAACAACAACAACGTCAAATAAACAATAACAACAACAACAACGTCAACAACAACAACGTCAAATAAACAACAACAACGTCAAATAAACAACAAAAACAACGTCAACAACAACAACAACAATGTCAAATAAACAACAACAACAACAATAACAACAACGTCGACAACAACAACTACGTCAAATAAACAACAACAACAACAACGTAAAATAAACAACAAAAACAACTATGTCAACAACAACAACAACGTCAAATAAACAACAACAACAACAACGTCAACAACAACAACAACGTCAAATAAACAACAACAACAACAACAACGTCAAATAAACAATAACAACAACGTCAACAACAACAACAACAACAACAACAACAACAACAACAACAACAACAACGTCAAATAAACAACAACCACAACTATGTCAACAACAACAACAACGTCAAATAAACAACAACAACAACAACGTCAACAACAAGAACAACGTCAAATAAACAACAATAACAACGTCAAATAAACAACAACAACAACGTCAAATAAAAAACAACAACAACAACAACAACAACGTCAACAACAACAATAACAACGTCAAATAAACAACAACAACAACAACAACGTCAAATAAAAAACAACAACAACAACAACAACAACGTCAACAACAACAACAACAACGTCAAATAAACAACAACAACAACAACGTCAAATAAACAATAATAACAACAACAACATCAAAACAACAACGTCAAATGAACAACACCAACAACAACGTCAAATAAACAACAACAACAACGTCAAATAAACCAAAACAAAAACAACAACAACATCAACAACAACAAAAACGTCAAATAAACAACAAAAACAACAACGTCAACAACAACAACTACGTCAAATATATAACAACAACAACGTCAAATAAACAATAACAACAACAACAACGTCAAATAAACAACAACAACAACAACAACAACGTTAAATAAACAACAACAACAATAACAACGTCAAATAAACAACAACAACAACAACACCGTCAAATAAACAACAACAACAACAACGTCAAATAAATAACAACAACAACAACGTCAAATAAACAACAACAACAACAACGTCAAATAAACAACAACAACAACGTCAAATAAACAACAACAACAACAACAACAATGTCAACAACAACAACAACAACGTCAAATAAACAACAACAACAACAACTATGTCAACAACAACAACAACGTCAAATAAACAACAACAACAACAACGTCAAATAAACAACAACGTCAAATAAACAACAACAACAACACCGTCAAATAAACAACAACAACAACGTCAAATAAATAACAACAACAACGTCAAATAAACAATAACAACAACAACAACGTCAACAACAACGTCAAATAAACAACAACAACGTCAAATAAACAACAACAACGTCAAATAAACAACAAAAACAACGTCAACAACAACAATAACAACAATGTCAAATAAACAACAACAACAACAATAACAACAACGTCGACAACAACAACTACGTCAAATAAACAACAACAACAACGTAAAATAAACAACAAAAACAACTATGTCAACAACAACAACAACGTCAAATAAACAACAACATCAACAACGTCAAATAAACAACAACAACAACAACGTCAATAACAACAACAATGTCAAGTAAACAACAACAACAACAACGTCAAATAACCAACAACAACAACAACAACGTCAATAACAACAACAACAACGTCAAAAAAACAACAACGTCAACAACAACAAATACGTGAAATAAAAACAACAACTATGTCAACAACAACAACATCAAATAAACAACAACAACAACGTCAACAACAACAACGTCAAATAAACAAAAAAAAAAACAATAACAACGTCAAATAAACAACAACAACAACACCGTCAAATAAACAACCACAACAACGTCAAATAAACAACAACAACAATGTTAAATAAACAACAACAACAACAACAACAACGTCAACAACAACAACAACGTCAAATAAACAACAACAACAACAACAACTATGTCAACAACAACAACAACGTCAAATAAACAACAACAACAACAACAACGTCAAATAAACAACAACAACAACAACGTCAAATAAACAACAACAACAACACCGTCAAATAAACAACAACAACAAAAACGTCAAATAAACAACAACAACAACAACAACGTCAAATAAACAACAACAACAACAACGTCAATGAAACAATAACAACAACAACAACATCAACAACAACAACGTCAAATAAACAACAACAACGTCAAATAAACAACAACAACGTCAAATCAACAACAAAAACAACGTCAACAACAACAACAACAATGCAAATAAACAACAACAACAACAATAACAACAATGTCGACAACAACAACTACGTCAAATAAACAACAACAACAACGTAAAATAAACAACAAAAACAACTATGTCAACAACAACAACAACGTCAAATAAACAACAACATCAACAACGTCAAATAAACAACAACAACAACAACGTCAATAACAACAACAATGTCAAGTAAACAACAACAACAACAACAACAACGTCAAATAAACAACAACAACAACAACAACGTCAATAACAACAACAACAACGTCAAAAAAACAACAACGTCAACAACAACAAATACGTGAAATAAAAACAACAACTATGTCAACAACAACAACATCAAGTAAACAACAACAACAACGTCAACAACAACAACGTCAAATAAACAAAAAAACAATAAAAACGTCAAATAAACAACAACAACAACACCGTCAAATAAACAACCACAACAACGTCAAATAAATAACAACAACAATGTTAAATAAACAACAACAACAACGTCAAATAAACAACAACAACAACGTCAACAACAACAACAACGTCAAATAAACAACAACAACAACAACAACTATGTCAACAACAACAACAACGTCAAATAAACAACAACAACAACAACGTCAAAAACAAGAACAACGTCAAATAAACAACAACAACAACAACGTCAAATAAACAACAACAACAACACCATCAAATAAACAACAACAACAACGTCAAATAAACAACAACAACAACAACGTCAAATAAACAACAACAACAACAATGTCAAATAAACAACAACAAAAACAACGTCAACAACAACAACGTCAAATAAACAACAACAACAACAACAACAATGTCAACAACAACAACAACGTCAAATAAACATTAACAACAACGTCAAATAAACAATAACAACAACAACAACAATGTCAAATAAACAACAACAACAACAACAACATCAAATAAACAACAACAACAACAACAACAACGTAAAAAAACAACAACAACGTCAAATAAACAACAACAACAACAACGTCAAATAAACAACAACAACAACGTCAACAATGTCAAATAAACAACAACAACAACAACAACATCAAATAAACAATAACAACAACAACAATAACAACAACAACAACAACGTCAAATAAACAACAACAATAACAACGTCAATTAAACAACAACAACAACAACGTCAAATAAACAACAACAAAAACAATAACAACATCAACAACAACAAAAACGTCAAATAAACAACAACAACAACAACAACAACATCAACAACAACAACTACGTCAAATAAACAACAACAACTACGTCAAATAAACAACAACAACAACAACGTCAAATAAACAATAACAACAACAACAACGTCAACAACAACAACGTCAAATAAACAACAACAACAACGTCAAGTAAATAACAACAACAACAACAACGTCAAATAAACAACAACAACAACAACATCAAATAAAAAAACAACAACAACAACGTCAAATAAACAACAACAACAACAACAACAACAATGTCAACAACAACAACAACGTCAAATAAACAACAACAACAACAACGTCAATAACTACAACAACAACGTCAAATAAACAACAACAACAACGTCAAATAAACAACAACAACAACAACAACAACGTCAACAACAACAACAACAACGTCAAATAAACAACAACAACAACGCCAACAACAACAACAACGTCAAATAAACAACAACAACGTCAACAACGTCAACAACAACGTCAAATAAACAACAACAACAACAACGTCAAGTAAACAACAACAACAACGTCAAATAAACAACAACAACAACAACAACAACAACAACGTCAACAACAACAATAACAACGTCAAATAAACAACAACAACAAAAACTATGTCAACAACAACAACAACGTCAAATAAACAACAACAACAACGTCAAATAAACAACAACGTCAAATAAACAACAACAACAACAACGTCAATAACTACAACAACAACGTCAAATAAACAACAACAACAACGTCAAATAAACAACAACAACAACAACAACGTCAACAACAACAACAACAACGTCAAATAAACAACAACAACAACGACAACAACAACAACAACGTCAAATAAACAACAACAACGTCAACAACGTCAACAACAACGTCAAATAAACAACAACAACAACAACAACGTCAAGTAAACAACAACAACAACGTCAAATAAACAACAACAACAACAACGTCAACAACAACAATAACAACGTCAAATAAACAACAACAACAACAACTATGTCAACAACAACAACAATGTCAAATAAACAACAACAACAACAACGTCAAATAAACAACAACGTCAAATAAACAACAACAACAACAACACCGTCAAATAAACAACAACAACAACAACAACGTCAAATAAATAACAACAACAACGTCAAATAAACAACAACAAAAACAACGTCAACAACAACAACAATGTCTAATAAACAACAACAACAACGTCAAATAAACAACAACAACAACAACAACAACAACAACGTCAACAACAACAACAACGTCAAATAAACAACAACAACAACAACAACGTCAAATAAACAATAACAACAACAACAACGTCAACAACAACAACGTCAAATAAACAACAACAATAACAACGTCAATAACAACAACAACGTCAAATAAACAACAACAACGTCAAATAAACAAAAACAACAACGTCAACAACAACAACAACGTCAAATAAACAACAACAACAACGTCAACAACGTCAACAACAACGTCAAATAAACAACAACAACAACAACAACAACGTCAAATAAACAATAACAACAACAATGTCAAATAAACAACAACAACAACGTCAAATAAACAAAAAAACAACAACGTCAATAACAACAACAACAACGTCAAATAAACAACAACAACAACGTCAAATAAACAACAACAACAACAATAATAACAACAACAACAACAACGTCAAATAAACAACAACAACAACAACATCAACAACGTCAAATAAACAAAAACAAAAACAACAACAAGATCAACAACAACAAAAACGTCAAATAAACAACAACAACAACAACAACAACTTCAACAACAACAACTACGTCAAATAAATAACAACAACAACGTCAAATAAACAATAACAACAACAACAACGTCAAATAAACAACAACAACAACGTCAAATAAACAACAACAACGTTAAATAAAGAACAACAACAACAACAATGTCAAATAAACAACAGCAACGTCAACAACAACAACAACAACAACACTGTCAACAACAACAACAATACCAAATAAACAACAACAACAACGTCAAATAAACAACAACAACAACGTCAACAACAACAACGTGAAATAAACAAGAACAACTATGTCAACAACAACAACAACTTCAAATAAACAACAACAACAACAACAATGTCACTAACAACAACAACAACGTCAAATAAACAACAACAACAATAACAACGTCAAATAAACAACAACAACACCGTCACATAAACAACAACAACAACGTCAAATAAACAACAACAACAACGTCAAATAAACAACAACAACAACAACGTCAAATAAACAACAACAACAACAACAACGTCAACAACAACAACAACGTCAAATAAACAACAACAACAACAACAACGTCAAATAAACAACCACAACAACAACGTCAAATAAACAACAACGTCAAATAAACAACAACAACAACAACAACGTCAAATAAACAACAACAACAACAACGTCAACAACGTCAACAACAACGTCAAATAAAGAACAACAACAACAACAACAACGTCAAATAAACAATAACAACAACAATGTCAAATAAACAACAACAACAACAACGTCAAATAAACAACAACAACAACAACGTCAATAACAACAACAACAACGTCAAATAAACAACAACAACAACAACGTCAAATAAACAACAACAACAACGTCAAATAAACAACAACAACAACAACGTCAAATAAACAATAATAACAACAACAACAACAACAACGTCAAATGAACAACACCAACAACAACGTCAAATAAACAACAACAACAACGTCAAATAAACCAAAACAAAAACAACAACAACATCAACAACAACAAAAACGTCAAATAAACAACAACAACAACAACAACGTCAACAACAACAACTACGTTAAATATATAACAACAACAACGTCAAATAAACAATAACAACAACAACAACGTCAAATAAACAACAACAACAACAACAACAACGTTAAATAAACAACAACAACAATAACAACGTCAAATAAACAACAACAACAACAACAACACCGTCAAATAAACAACAACAACAACGTCAAATAAATAACAACAACAACAACGTCAAATAAACAACAACAACAACAACGTCAAATAAACAACAACAACAACGTCAAATAAACAACAACAACAACAACAACAATGTCAACAACAACAACAACAACGTCAAATAAACAACAACAACAACTATGTCAACAACAACAACAACGTCAAATAAACAACAACAACAACAACGTCAAATAAACAACAACAACAACACCGTCAAATAAACAACAACAACAACGTCAAATAAATAACAACAACAATGTCAAATAAACAATAACAACAACAACAACGTCAACAACAACGTCAAATAAACAACAACAACGTCAAATAAACAACAAAAACAACGTCAACAACAACAATAACAACAATGTCAAATAAACAACAACAACAACAATAACAACAACGTCGACAACAACAACTACGTCAAATAAACAACAACAACAACGTAAAATAAACAACAAAAACAACTATGTCAACAACAACAACAACGTCAAATAAACAACAACATCAACAACGTCAAATAAACAACAACAACAACAACGTCAATAACAACAACAATGTCAAGTAAACAACAACAACAACAACGTCAAATAACCAATAACAACAACAACAACGTCAATAACAACAACAACAACAACGTCAAAAAAACAACAACGTCAACAACAACAAATACGTGAAATAAAAACAACAACTATGTCAACAACAACAACATCAAAAAACAACAACAACAACAACGTCAACAACAACAACGTCAAATAAACAAAAAAAAACAATAACAACGTCAAATAAACAACAACAACAACACCGTCAAATAAACAACCACAACAACGTCAAATAAACAACAACAACAATGTTAAATAAACAACAACAACAACAACAACGTCAACAACAACAACAACAACGTCAAATAAACAACAACAACAACAACTATGTCAACAACAACAACAACGTCAAATAAACAACAACAACAACAACAACAACGTCAACAACAACAACAACGTCAAATAAACAACAACAACAACAACGTCAAATAAACAACAACAACAACACCGTCAAATAAACAACAACAACAACAACGTCAAATAAACAACAACAACAACAACAACAACAACGTCAAATAAACAACAACAACAACAACGTCAAATAAACAACAACAAAAACAACGTCAACAACAACAACGTCAAATAAACAACAACAACAACAATGTCAACAACAACAACAACGTCAAATAAACAACAACAACAACGTCAAATAAACAATAACAACAACAACAACAATGTCAAATAAACAACAACAACAACAACATCAAATAAACAACAACAACAAGAACAACAACAACGTCAAATAAACAACAACAACAACAACGTCAATTAAACAACAACAACAACAACAACGTCAAATAAACAACAACAAAAACAAAAACAACATCAACAACAACAAAAACGTCAAATAAACAACAACAACAACAACAACATCAACAACAACAATTACGCCAAATAAACAACAACAACAACGTCAAATAAACAATAACAACAACAACAACGTCAAATAAACAACAACAACAACGTCAAGTAAATAACAACAACAACAACAACAACAACGTCAAATAAACAACAACAACAACAACATCAAATAAAAAAACAACAACAATAACGTCAAATAAACAACAACAACAACAACAACAACAACAACGTCAACAACAACAACAACGTCAAATAAACAACAACAACAACAACAACGTCAACAACTACAACAACAACGTCAAATAAAAAACAACAACAACAACTGCAAATAAACAACAACAACAACGTCAACAACAACAACAACAACGTCAAATAAACAACAACAACAACGTCAACAACAACAACAACGACAAATAAACAACAACAACGTCAACAACGTCAACAACAACAACAACAACGTCAAATAAACAACAACAACAACGTCAACAACAACAACAACGACAAATAAACAACAACAACGTCAACAACGTCAACAACAACGTCAAATAAACAACAACAACGTCAAATAAACAACAACAACAACGTCAAATAAACAACAACAACAACAACAACATCAACAACAACAATAACAACGTCAAATAAACAACAACACTAACAACTATGTCAACAACAACAACAACGTCAAATAAACAACAACAACAACGTCAAATAAACAACAACAACAACACCGTCAAATAAACAACAACAACAACAACAACATCAAATAAATAACAACAACAACGTCAAATAAACAACAACAAAAACAACGTCAACAACAACAACAATGTCAAATAAACAACAACAACAACGTCAAATAAACAACAACAACAACAACAACGTCAACAACAACAACAACGTCAAATAAACAACAACAACAACAACGTCAAATAAACAATAACAACAACAACGTCAAATAAACAATAACAACAACAACAATAACAACAACAATAACAACGTCAAATAAACAACAACAACATCAATTAAACAACAACAACAACGTCAAATAAACAACAATAAAAACAATAACAACATCAACAACAACAAAAACGTCAAATAAATAACAACAACAACAACTACGTCAAATAAACAACAACAACAACGTCAAATAAACAATAACAACAACAACAACGTCAACAACAACAACGTCAAATAAACAACAACAACGTCAAATAAACAACAAAAACAACGTCAACAACAACAACAATGTCAAATAAACAACAACAACAATAATAACAACAACGTCGACAACAACAACTACGTCAAATAAACAACAACAACAACAACGTAAAATAAACAACAAAAACAACTATGTCAACAACAACAACAACGTCAAATAAACAACAACATCAACAACGTCAAATAAACAACAACAACAACAACAACGTCAATAACAACAACAATTTCAAGTAAACAACAACAACAACAACGTCAAATAAACAACAACAACAACGTTAATAACAACAACAACGTCAAAAAAACAACAACGTCAACAACAACAACAACGTGAAATAAAAACAACAACTATGTCAACAACAACAACATCAAATAAACAACAACGTCAACAACAACAACGTCAAATAAACAAAAAAAACAATAACAACACCGTCAAATAAACAACAACAACAACGTCAAATAAACAACAACAACAATGTTAAATAAACAACAACAACAACGTCAAATAAACAACAACAACAACGTCAACAACAACAACAAGAACAACAACAACAACGTCAAATAAACAACAACAACAACTATTTCAACAACAACAACAACGTCAAATAAACAACAACAACAACAACATCAACAACAATAACAACGTCAAATAAACAACAACAACAACAACGTCAAATAAACAACAACAACAACACCGTCAAATAAACAACAACAACAACAACGTCAGATAAACAACAACAACAACAACGTCAAATAAACAACAACAAAAACAACGTCAACAACAACGTCAAATAAACAACAAAAACAACAACGTCAACAACAACAAGAACAACGTCAAATAAACAACAACAACGTCAAATAAACAATAACAACAACAACAATAATGTCAAATAAACAACAACAACACCGTCAAATAAACAACAACAACAATGTCAAATAAACAACAACAACAACGTCAAATAAACAACAACAACAACGTCAACAACTACAACAACAACGTCAACAACTACAACAACAACGTCAAATAAACATCAACAACAACAACAACGTCAAATAAACAACAACAACAACGTCAACAACAACAACAACAACGTCAAATAAACAACAACAACAACGTCAACAACAACAACAACGTCAAATAAACAACAACAACGTCAACAACATCAACAACAACGTCAAATAAACAACAACAACAACAACGTCAAATAAACAACAACAACGTCAACAACGTCAACAACAACGTCAAATAAACAACAACAACAACAACGTCAAATAAACAACAACAACAACGTCAAATAAACAACAACAACAACAACGTCAACAACAACAATAACAACGTCAAATAAACAACAACAACAACAACTATGTCAACAATAACAACAACGTCAAATAAACAACAACAACAACGTCAAATAAACAACAACAACAACGTCAAATAAACAACAACGTCAAATAAACAACAACAACAACAACAACAACGTCATATAAATAACAACAACAACGTCAAATAAACAACAACAAAAACAACGTCAACAACAACAACAATGTCAAATAAACAACAACAACAACGTCAAATAAACAACAACAACAACAACAACAACGTCAACAACAACAACAACAACGTCAAATAAACAACAACAACAACGTCAAATAAACAATAACAACAACAACGTCAAATAAACAATAACAACAACAACAATAACAACAACAACAACAACAACGTCAAATAAACAACAACAACAACGTCAATTAAACAACAACAACAACGTCAAATAAACAACAATAAAAACAATAACAACATCAATAACAAAAAAAACGTCAAATAAATAACATCAACAACAACATCAACAACAACAACTACATCAAATAAACAACAACAACAACGTCAAATAAACAATAACAACAACAACAACGTCAACAACAACAACGTCAAATAAACAACAACAACGTCAAATAAACAACAAAAACAACGTCAACAACAACAACAACAATGTCAAATAAACAACAACAACAACAATAACAACAACGTCGACAACAACAACTACGTCAAATAAACAACAACAACAACAATAACAACAACGTCGACAACAACAACTACGTCAAATAAACAACAACAACAACAACGTAAAATAAACAACAAAAACAACTATGTCAACAACAACAACAACGTCAAATAAACAACAACAACAACGTCAACAACAACAACAACAACGTCAAATAAACAACAACAACAACAACGTCAAATAAACAATAACAACAACGTCAACAACAACAACAACAACAACAACAACGTCAAATAAACAACAACCACAACTATGTCAACAACAACAACAACGTCAAATAAACAACAACAACAACAACGTCAACAACAAGAACAACGTCAAATAAACAACAACAACAACGTCAAATAAACAACAACAACAACGTCAAATAAAAAACAACAACAACAACAACAACAACAACAACGTCAACAACAATAATAACAACGTCAAATAAACAACAACAACAATAACGTCAAATAAACAACAACAATAACACCGTCAAATAAACAACAACAACAACGTCAAATAAACAACAACAACAACGTCAAATAAACAACAACAAAAACAACGTCAACAACAACAACAACGTCAAATAAACAACAACAACAACGTCAACAACAACAACAACAACGTCAAATAAACAACAACAACGTCAAATAAACAATAACAACAACAACAACAATGTCAAATAAACAACAACAACACCGTCAAATAAACAACAACAACAATGTCAAATAAACAACAACAACAATGTTAAATAAACAACAACAACAACGTCAAATAAACAACAACAACGTCAACAACAACAACAACAACAACGTTAAATAAACAACAACAACAACTATGTCAACAACAACAACAACGTCAAATAAACAACAACAACAACAACAACGTCAACAACAAGAACAACGTCAAATAAACAACAACAACAACAACAACGTCAAATAAACAACAACAACAACACCGTCAAATAAACAACAACAACAACGTCAAATAAACAACAACAACAACAACGTCAAATAAACAACAACAAAAACAACGTCAACAACAACAACAACAACGTCAAATAAACAACAACAACAACAACAACAACGTCAACAACAACAACAACGTCAAATAAACAACAACAACAACGTCAAATAAACAATAACAACAACAACAACAACGTCAAATAATCAACAACAAAAACAATAACAACATCAAAAACAACAAAAACGTCAAATAAACAACAACAACAACAATAACAATATCAACAACAACAACTACGTCAAATAAACAACAACAACAACAACGTCAAATAAACAATAACAACAACAACAACGTCAAATAAACAACAACAACAACGTCAAGTAAATAACAACAACAACAACAACGTCAAATAAACAACAACAACAACATCAAATAAAAAAACAACAACAACAACGTCAAATAAACAACAACAACAACAACAACAACGTCAACAACAACAACAACGTCAAATAAACAACAACAACAACGTCAACAACTACAACAACAACGTCAAATAAACAACAACAACAACGTCAAATAAACAACAACAACAACGTCAAATAAACAACAACAACAACGTCAACAACAACAACAACGTCAAATAAACAACAACAACGTCAACAACGTCAACAACAACATCAAATAAACAACAACAACAACAACATCAAATAAACAACAACAACAATGTCAAATAAACAACAACAACAACAACGTCAACAACAACAATAACAACGTCAAATAAACAACAACAACAACGTCAAATAAACAACAACAACAACGTCAAATAAACAACAACGTCAAATAAACAACAACAACAACAACAACGTCAAATAAATAACAACAACAACGTCAAATAAACAACAACAAAAACAACGTCAACAACAACAACAATGTCAAATAAACAACAACAACAACGTCAAATAAACAACAACAACAACAACAACAACAACGTCAACAACAACAACAACGTCAAATAAACAACAACAACAACAACGTCAAATAAACAATAACAACAACAACGTCAAATAAACAATAACAACAACAACAATAACAACAACAACAACGTCAAATAAACAACAACAACAACGTCAATTAAACAACAACAACAATGTCAAATAAACAACAATAAAAACAATAACAACATCAACAACAACAAAAACGTCAAATAAATAACAACAACAACAACATCAACAACAACAACTACGTTAAATAAACAACAACAACAACGTCAAATAAACAATAACAACAACAACAACGTCAACAACAACAACGTCAAATAAACAACAACAACGTCAAATAAACAACAAAAACAACGTCAACAACAACAACAACAATGTCAAATAAACAACAACAACAACAATAACAACAACGTCGACAACAACAACCACGTCAAATAAACAACAACAACAACAACGTAAAATAAACAACAAAAACAACTATGTCAACAACAACAACAACGTCAAATAAACAACAACATCAACAACGTTAAATAAACAACAACAACAACAACGTCAATAACAACAACAATGTCAAGTAAACAACAACAACAACAACGTCAAATAAACAACAACAACAACAACGTCAATAACAACAACAACAACGTCAAAAAAACAACAACGTCAACAACAACAACAACGTGAAATAAAAACAACAATTATGTCAGCAACAACAACATCAAATAAACAACAACAACAACAACAACGTCAACAACAACAACGTCAAATAAACAAAAAAAACAATAACAACGTCAAATAAACAACAACAACACCGTCAAATAAACAACAACAACGTCAAATAAACAACAACAACAATGTTAAATAAACAACAACAACAACGTCAAATAAACAACAACAACAACGTCAACAACAACAACAACAACGTCAAATAAACAACAACAACAACTATGTCAACAACAACAACAACGTCAAATAAACAACAACAACAACAACGTCAACAACAAGAACAACGTCAAATAAACAACAACAACAACAACGTCAAATAAACAACAACAACAACACCGTCAAATAAACAACAACAACAACGTCAAATAAACAACAACAACAACGTCAAATAAACAACAACAAAAACAACGTCAACAACAACAACAACGTCAAATAAACAACAACAACAAGAACGTCAACAACAACAACAACAACGTCAAATAAATAACAACAACAACGTCAAATAAACAATAACAACAACAACAATGTCAAATAAATAACAACAACAACAACGTCAAATAAACAACAACAACAACGTCAAATAAACAACAACAACAACGTCAAATAAACAACAACAACAACAACGTCAAATAAACAACAACCACAACTATGTCAACAACAACAACAACGTCAAATAAACAACAACAACAACAACGTCAACAACAAGAACAACGTCAAATAAACAACAACAACAACGTCAAATAAACAACAACAACACCGTCAAATAAAAAACAACAACAACAACAACAACAACAACAACGTCAACAACAATAATAACAACGTCAAATAAACAACAACAACAACAACGTCAAATAAACAACAACAATAACACCGTCAAATAAACAACAACAACAACGTCAAATAAACAACAACAACAACGTCAAATAAACAACAACAAAAACAACGTCAACAACAACAACAACGTCAAATAAACAACAACAACAACGTCAACAACAACAACAACAACGTCAAATAAACAACAACAACGTCAAATAAACAATAACAACAACAACAACAATGTCAAATAAACAACAACAACACCGTCAAATAAACAACAACAACAATGTCAAATAAACAACAACAACAATGTTAAATAAACAACAACAACAACGTCAAATAAACAACAACAACGTCAACAACAACAACAACAACAACGTTAAATAAACAACAACAACAACTATGTCAACAACAACAACAACGTCAAATAAACAACAACAACAACAACAACGTCAACAACAAGAACAACGTCAAATAAACAACAACAACAACAACAACGTCAAATAAACAACAACAACAACACCGTCAAATAAACAACAACAACAACGTCAAATAAACAACAACAACAACAACGTCAAATAAACAACAACAAAAACAACGTCAACAACAACAACAACAACGTCAAATAAACAACAACAACAACAACAACAACGTCAACAACAACAACAACGTCAAATAAACAACAACAACAACGTCAAATAAACAATAACAACAACAACAACAACGTCAAATAATCAACAACAAAAACAATAACAACATCAAAAACAACAAAAACGTCAAATAAACAACAACAACAACAATAACAATATCAACAACAACAACTACGTCAAATAAACAACAACAACAACAACGTCAAATAAACAATAACAACAACAACAACGTCAAATAAACAACAACAACAACGTCAAGTAAATAACAACAACAACAACAACGTCAAATAAACAACAACAACAACATCAAATAAAAAAACAACAACAACAACGTCAAATAAACAACAACAACAACAACAACAACGTCAACAACAACAACAACGTCAAATAAACAACAACAACAACGTCAACAACTACAACAACAACGTCAAATAAACAACAACAACAACGTCAAATAAACAACAACAACAACGTCAAATAAACAACAACAACAACGTCAACAACAACAACAACGTCAAATAAACAACAACAACGTCAACAACGTCAACAACAACATCAAATAAACAACAACAACAACAACATCAAATAAACAACAACAACAATGTCAAATAAACAACAACAACAACAACGTCAACAACAACAATAACAACGTCAAATAAACAACAACAACAACGTCAAATAAACAACAACAACAACGTCAAATAAACAACAACGTCAAATAAACAACAACAACAACAACAACGTCAAATAAATAACAACAACAACGTCAAATAAACAACAACAAAAACAACGTCAACAACAACAACAATGTCAAATAAACAACAACAACAACGTCAAATAAACAACAACAACAACAACAACAACAACGTCAACAACAACAACAACGTCAAATAAACAACAACAACAACAACGTCAAATAAACAATAACAACAACAACGTCAAATAAACAATAACAACAACAACAATAACAACAACAACAACGTCAAATAAACAACAACAACAACGTCAATTAAACAACAACAACAATGTCAAATAAACAACAATAAAAACAATAACAACATCAACAACAACAAAAACGTCAAATAAATAACAACAACAACAACATCAACAACAACAACTACGTTAAATAAACAACAACAACAACGTCAAATAAACAATAACAACAACAACAACGTCAACAACAACAACGTCAAATAAACAACAACAACGTCAAATAAACAACAAAAACAACGTCAACAACAACAACAACAATGTCAAATAAACAACAACAACAACAATAACAACAACGTCGACAACAACAACCACGTCAAATAAACAACAACAACAACAACGTAAAATAAACAACAAAAACAACTATGTCAACAACAACAACAACGTCAAATAAACAACAACATCAACAACGTTAAATAAACAACAACAACAACAACGTCAATAACAACAACAATGTCAAGTAAACAACAACAACAACAACGTCAAATAAACAACAACAACAACAACGTCAATAACAACAACAACAACGTCAAAAAAACAACAACGTCAACAACAACAACAACGTGAAATAAAAACAACAATTATGTCAGCAACAACAACATCAAATAAACAACAACAACAACAACAACGTCAACAACAACAACGTCAAATAAACAAAAAAAACAATAACAACGTCAAATAAACAACAACAACACCGTCAAATAAACAACAACAACGTCAAATAAACAACAACAACAATGTTAAATAAACAACAACAACAACGTCAAATAAACAACAACAACAACGTCAACAACAACAACAACAACGTCAAATAAACAACAACAACAACTATGTCAACAACAACAACAACGTCAAATAAACAACAACAACAACAACGTCAACAACAAGAACAACGTCAAATAAACAACAACAACAACAACGTCAAATAAACAACAACAACAACACCGTCAAATAAACAACAACAACAACGTCAAATAAACAACAACAACAACGTCAAATAAACAACAACAAAAACAACGTCAACAACAACAACAACGTCAAATAAACAACAACAACAAGAACGTCAACAACAACAACAACAACGTCAAATAAATAACAACAACAACGTCAAATAAACAATAACAACAACAACAATGTCAAATAAATAACAACAACAACAACGTCAAATAAACAACAACAACAACGTCAAATAAACAACAACAACAACGTCAAATAAACAACAACAACAACAACGTCAAATAAACAACAACAATAACAACAATAACAACAACAACAACAACGTCAAATAAACAACAACAACAACAACAACGTCAATTAAACAACAACAACAACGTCAAATAAACAACAACAAAAACAACAACAACATCAACAACAAAAATGTCAAATAAACAACAACAACAACAACAACATCAACAACAACAACTACGTCAAATAAACAACAACAAAAACGTTAAATAAACAATAACAACAACAACAACGTCAAATAAACAACAACAACAACAACTATGTCAACAACAACAACAACGTCAAATAAACAACAACAACAACAACGTCAAATAAACAACAACGTGAAATAAACAACAACAACAACAACAACACCATCAAATAAACAACAACAACAACAACAACGTCAAATAAACAACAACAACGTCAAATAAACAACAACAAAAACAACGTCAACAACAACAACAATGTCAAATAAACAACATCAACAACAACGTCAAATAAACAACAACAACAACAACAACGTCAGCAACAACAACAACGTCAAATAAACAACAACAACAACAACGTCAAATAAACAACAACAACAACAACAACAATAACAACAACAACAACGTCAATTAAACAACAACAACAACAACGTCAAATGAACAACAACAACAACAACAACGTCAATTAAACAACAACAACAACGTCAAATAAACAATAATAAAAACAATAACAACATCAACAACAACAAAAACGTCAAATAAATAACAACAACAACATCAACAACAACAACTACGTCAAATAAACAACAACAACAACGTCAAATAAACAAAAACAACAACAACAGCGTCAACAACAACAACGTCAAATAAACAACAAAAACAACGTCAACAACAACAACAACAATGTCAAATAAACAACAACAACAACAATAACAACAACGTCGACAACAACAACTACGTCAAATAAACAACAACAACAACGTAAAATAAACAACAAAAACAACTATGTCAACAACAACAACAACGTCAAATAAACAACAACATCAACAACGTCAAATAAACAACAACAACAACAACGTCAATAACAACAACAATGTCAAGTAAACAACAACAACAACGTCAAATAAACAACAACAACAACAACAACGTCAATAACAACAACAACAACGTCAAATAAACAACAACGTCAACAACAACAACAACGTGAAATAAAAACAACAACTATGTCAACAACAACAACATCAAATAAACAACAACAACAACGTCAACAACAACAACGTCAAATAAACAAAAAAAACAATAACAACGTCAAATAAACAACAACAACACCGTCAAATAAACAACAACAACAACGTCAAATAAACAACAACAACAATGTTAAATAAACAACAACAACAACAACGTCAAATAAACAACAACAACAACTTCAACAACAACAACAACAACAACGTCAAATAAACAACAACAACAACAACTATGTCAACAACAACAACAACAACGTCAAATAAACAACAACAACAACAACGTCAACAACAAGAACAACGTCAAATAAACAACAACAACAACAACGTCAAATAAACAACAACAACAACACCGTCAAATAAACAACAACAACAACGTCAAATAAACAACAACAACAACAACGTCAAATAAACAACAACAAAAACAACGTCAACAACAACAACAACGTCAAATAAACAACAACAACAACAACAACGTCAACAACAACAACAACAACGTCAAATAAACAACAACAACAACGTCAAATAAACAATAACAACAACAACAACAATGTCAAATAAACAACAACAACAACGTCAAATAAACAACAACAACAACAACGTCAACAACAACAACAACGTCAAATAAACAACAACAACAACGTCAAATAAACAACAACAACAACGTCAAATAAACAAGAACAACAACAATAACAACAACAACAACAACGTCAAATAAACAACAACAACAACAACAACAACGTCAATTAAACAACAACAACAACGTCAAATAAACAACAACAAAAACAACAACATCAACAACAACAAAAATGTTAAATAAACAACAACAACAACAACATCAACAACAACAACTACGTCAAATAAACAACAACAACAACGTTAAATAAACAATAACAACAACAACAACGTCAAATAAACAACAACAACAACAACAACAACTATGTCAACAACAACAACAACGTCAAATAAACAACAACAACAACAACAATGTCAAATAAACAACAACAACAACACCATCAAATAAACAACAACAACAACAACGTCAAATAAACAACAACAAAAACAACGTCAACAACAACAACAATGTCAAATAAACAACAACAACAACAACGTCAAATAAACAACAACAACAACAACAACGTCAACAACAACAACAACGTCAAATAAACAACAACAATAACAACAACAACCATAACAACAACAACAACGTCAAATAAACAACAACAACAATGTCAAATAAATAACAACAACAACAACGTCAAATAAACAACAACAACAACGTCAAATAAACAACAACAACAACGTCAAATAAACAACAACAACAACAACGTCAAATAAACAACAACAATAACAACAATAACAACAACAACAACAACGTCAAATAAACAACAACAACAACAACGTCAATTAAACAACAACAACAACGTCAAATAAACAACAACAAAAACAACAACAACATCAACAACAAAAATGTCAAATAAACAACAACAACAACAACATCAACAACAACAACTACGTCAAATAAACAACAACAAAAACGTTAAATAAACAATAACAACAACAACAACGTCAAATAAACAACAACAACAACAACTATGTCAACAACAACAACAACGTCAAATAAACAACAACAACAACAACGTCAAATAAACAACAACGTGAAATAAACAACAACAACAACAACAACACCATCAAATAAACAACAACAACAACAACAACGTCAAATAAACAACAACAACGTCAAATAAACAACAACAAAAACAACGTCAACAACAACAACAATGTCAAATAAACAACATCAACAACAACGTCAAATAAACAACAACAACAACAACAACGTCAGCAACAACAACAACGTCAAATAAACAACAACAACAACAACGTCAAATAAACAACAACAACAACAACAACAATAACAACAACAACAACGTCAATTAAACAACAACAACAACAACGTCAAATGAACAACAACAACAACAACAACGTCAATTAAACAACAACAACAACGTCAAATAAACAATAATAAAAACAATAACAACATCAACAACAACAAAAACGTCAAATAAATAACAACAACAACATCAACAACAACAACTACGTCAAATAAACAACAACAACAACGTCAAATAAACAATAACAACAACAACAGCGTCAACAACAACAACGTCAAATAAACAACAAAAACAACGTCAACAACAACAACAACAATGTCAAATAAACAACAACAACAACAATAACAACAACGTCGACAACAACAACTACGTCAAATAAACAACAACAACAACGTAAAATAAACAACAAAAACAACTATGTCAACAACAACAACAACGTCAAATAAACAACAACATCAACAACGTCAAATAAACAACAACAACAACAACGTCAATAACAACAACAATGTCAAGTAAACAACAACAACAACGTCAAATAAACAACAACAACAACAACAACGTCAATAACAACAACAACAACGTCAAATAAACAACAACGTCAACAACAACAACAACGTGAAATAAAAACAACAACTATGTCAACAACAACAACATCAAATAAACAACAACAACAACGTCAACAACAACAACGTCAAATAAACAAAAAAAACAATAACAACGTCAAATAAACAACAACAACACCGTCAAATAAACAACAACAACAACGTCAAATAAACAACAACAACAATGTTAAAAAAACAACAACAACAACGTCAAATAAACAACAACAACAACTTCAACAACAACAACAACAACAACGTCAAATAAACAACAACAACAACAACTATGTCAACAACAACAACAACAACGTCAAATAAACAACAACAACAACAACGTCAACAACAAGAACAACGTCAAATAAACAACAACAACAACAACGTCAAATAAACAACAACAACAACACCGTCAAATAAACAACAACAACAACGTCAAATAAACAACAACAACAACAACGTCAAATAAACAACAACAAAAACAACGTCAACAACAACAACAACGTCAAATAAACAACAACAACAACAACAACGTCAACAACAACAACAACAACGTCAAATAAACAACAACAACAACGTCAAATAAACAATAACAACAACAACAACAATGTCAAATAAACAACAACAACAACGTCAAATAAACAACAACAACAACAACGTCAACAACAACAACAACGTCAAATAAACAACAACAACAACGTCAAATAAACAACAACAACAACGTCAAATAAACAAGAACAACAACAATAACAACAACAACAACAACGTCAAATAAACAACAACAACAACAACAACAACAACGTCAATTAAACAACAACAACAACGTCAAATAAACAACAACAAAAACAACAACATCAACAACAACAAAAATGTCAAATAAACAACAACAACAACAACATCAACAACAACAACTACGTCAAATAAACAACAACAACAACGTTAAATAAACAATAACAACAACAACAACGTCAAATAAACAACAACAACAACAACAACAACTATGTCAACAACAACAACAACGTCAAATAAACAACAACAACAACAATGTCAAATAAACAACAACAACAACACCATCAAATAAACAACAACAACAACAACGTCAAATAAACAACAACAAAAACAACGTCAACAACAACAACAATGTCAAATAAACAACAACAACAACAACGTCAAATAAACAACAACAACAACAACAACATCAACAACAACAACAACGTCAAATAAACAACAACAATAACAACAACAACCATAACAATAACAACAACGTCAAATAAACAACAACAACAATGTCAAATAAATAACAACAACAACAACGTCAAATAAACAACAACAACAACGTCAAATAAACAACAACAACAACGTCAAATAAACAACAACAACAACAACGTCAAATAAACAACAACAATAACAACAATAACAACAACAACAACAACGTCAAATAAACAACAACAACAACAACGTCAATTAAACAACAACAACAACGTCAAATAAACAACAACAAAAACAACAACAACATCAACAACAAAAATGTCAAATAAACAACAACAACAACAACATCAACAACAACAACTACGTCAAATAAACAACAACAAAAACGTTAAATAAACAATAACAACAACAACAACGTCAAATAAACAACAACAACAACAACTATGTCAACAACAACAACAACGTCAAATAAACAACAACAACAACAACGTCAAATAAACAACAACGTGAAATAAACAACAACAACAACAACAACACCATCAAATAAACAACAACAACAACAACGTCAAATAAACAACAACAACGTCAAATAAACAACAACAAAAACAACGTCAACAACAACAACAATGTCAAATAAACAACATCAACAACAACGTCAAATAAACAACAACAACAACAACAACGTCAGCAACAACAACAACGTCAAATAAACAACAACAACAACAACGTCAAATAAACAACAACAACAACAACAACAACAATAACAACAACAACAACGTCAATTAAACAACAACAACAACAACGTCAAATGAACAACAACAACAACAACAACGTCAATTAAACAACAACAACAACGTCAAATAAACAATAATAAAAACAATAACAACATCAACAACAACAAAAACGTCAAATAAATAACAACAACAACAACATCAACAACAACAACTACGTCAAATAAACAACAACAACAACGTCAAATAAACAATAACAACAACAACAGCGTCAACAACAACAACGTCAAATAAACAACAAAAACAACGTCAACAACAACAACAACAATGTCAAATAAACAACAACAACAACAATAACAACAACGTCGACAACAACAACTACGTCAAATAAACAACAACAACAACGTAAAATAAACAACAAAAACAACTATGTCAACAACAACAACAACGTCAAATAAACAACAACATCAACAACGTCAAATAAACAACAACAACAACAACGTCAATAACAACAACAATGTCAAGTAAACAACAACAACAACGTCAAATAAACAACAACAACAACAACGTCAATAACAACAACAACAACGTCAAATAAACAACAACGTCAACAACAACAACAACGTGAAATAAAAACAACAACTATGTCAACAACAACAACATCAAATAAACAACAACAACAACGTCAACAACAACAACGTCAAATAAACAAAAAAAACAATAACAACGTCAAATAAACAACAACAACACCGTCAAATAAACAACAACAACAACGTCAAATAAACAACAATAACAATGTTAAATAAACAACAACAACAACGTCAAATAAACAACAACAACAACTTCAACAACAACAACAACAACAACGTCAAATAAACAACAACAACAACAACTATGTCAACAACAACAACAACAACGTCAAATAAACAACAACAACAACAACGTCAACAACAAGAACAACGTCAAATAAACAACAACAACAACAACGTCAAATAAACAACAACAACAACACCGTCAAATAAACAACAACAACAACGTCAAATAAACAACAACAACAACGTCAAATAAACAACAACAAAAACAACGTCAACAACAACAACAACGTCAAATAAACAACAACAACAACAACAACGTCAACAACAACAACAACAACGTCAAATAAACAACAACAACAACGTCAAATAAACAATAACAACAACAACAACAACAATGTCAAATAAACAACAACAACAACGTCAAATAAACAACAACAACAACAACGTCAACAACAACAACAACGTCAAATAAACAACAACAACAACGTCAAATAAACAACAACAACAACGTCAAATAAACAAGAACAACAACAATAACAACAACAACAACAACGTCAAATAAACAACAACAACAACAACAACAACGTCAATTAAACAACAACAACAACGTCAAATAAACAACAACAAAAACAACAACATCAACAACAACAAAAATGTCAAATAAACAACAACAACAACAACATCAACAACAACAACTACGTCAAATAAACAACAACAACAACGTTAAATAAACAATAACAACAACAACAACGTCAAATAAACAACAACAACAACAACAACAACTATGTCAACAACAACAACAACGTCAAATAAACAACAACAACAACAATGTCAAATAAACAACAACAACAACACCATCAAATAAACAACAACAACAACAACGTCAAATAAACAACAACAAAAACAACGTCAACAACAACAACAATGTCAAATAAACAACAACAACAACAACGTCAAATAAACAACAACAACAACAACAACAACGTCAACAACAACAACAACGTCAAATAAACAACAACAATAACAACAACAACCATAACAACAACAACAACGTCAAATAAACAACAACAACAACGTCAATTAAACAACAACAACAACAACGTCAAATAAACAACAACAAAAACAATAACAACATCAACAACAACAAAAACGTCAAATAAACAACAACAACAACAACATCAACAACAACAACAACGTCAAATAAACAACAACAACAACAACGTCAAATAAACAACAACAACGTCAATAACAACAACAACAACGTCAAAAAAACAACAATGTCAACAACAACAACGTGAAATAAAAACAACAACTATGTCAACAACAACAACAACATCAAATAAACAACAACAACAACAACAACGTCAACAACAACAACGTCAAATAAACAAAAACAACAATAACAACGTCAAATAAACAACAACAACAACACCGTCAAATAAACAACAACAACAACGTCAAATAAACAACAACAACAACGTCAAATAAACAACAACAACAACGTCAAATAAACAACAACAACAACAACTATGTCAACAACAACAACGTCAAATAAACAACAACAACAACAACAACGTCAACAACAACAACAACGTCAAATAAACAACAACAATAACAACGTCAAATAAACAACAACAACAACACCGTCAAATAAACAACAACAACAACGTTAAATAAACAACAACAACAACAACAACGTCAAATAAACAACAACAAAAACAACGTCAACAACAACAACAACGTCAAATAAACAACAACAACAACAACAACAACAACAACGTCAACAACAACAACAACGTCAAATAAACAACAACAACAACAACAACGTCAAATAAACAATAACAACAACAACAACAACAATGTCAAATAAACAACAATAACAACAACGTCAAATAAACAACAACAACAACAACGTCAACAACAACAACAACATCAAATAAACAACAACAACAACGTCAAATAAACAACAACAACAACAACAACAACGTCAACAACAACAACAACAATGTAAAATAAACAACAACAACAACAACGTCAACAACAACAACAATGTCAAATAAATAACAACAACAACGTCAAATAAACAACAACAACAACAACGTCAACAACAACAACGTCAAATAAACAACAACAACAACAACAACGTCAAATAAACAATAACGTCAACAACAACTACAACGTCAAATAAACAACAACAATAACTAAGTCAACAACAACGTCAAATAAACAACAACAAGAACAACGTCAAATAAACAACAACAACAACAATGTCAACAACAACAACGATCAAATAAACAACAACAACAACAACGTCAACAACAACTACAATGTCAAATAAACAACAACAACAACGTCAAATAAACAACAACAACAACGTCAACAACAACAACAACGTCAAATAAACAACAACAACAACAACTATGTCAACAACAACAACGTCAAATAAACAACAACAACAACAACAACAACAACAACGTCAAATAAACAACAACAACAACACCGTCAAATAAACAACAACAACAACAACGTCAAATAAACAACAACAACAACAACGTCAAATAAACAACAATAAAAACAACGTCAACAACAACAACAACGTCAAATAAACAACAACAACAACAACAACGTCAACAACAACAACAACGTCAAATAAACAATAACAACAACGTCAAATAAACAATAACAACAACAACAACAATGTCAAATAAACAATAATAACAACATCAAATAAACAACAACAGCAACAACAACGTCAACAACAACAACAACGTCAAATAAACAACAACAACAACAACGTCAAATAAACAAAAATAACAACGTCAAATAAACAACAACAACTACAATAACAACAACAACTACTACGTCAAATAAACAACAACAACAACGTCAAATAAACAATAACAACAACAACAACGTCAAATAAACAACAACAACAACGTCAAATAAACAACAAAAACAACGTCAACAACAACAACAACAATGTCAAATAAACACCGATAACAACAATAACAACAACGTCGACAACAACAACTACGTCAAATAAACAACAACAACAACAACAACGTAAAATAAACAACAAAAACAACTATGTCAACAACAACAACAACGTCAAATAAACAACAACATCAACAACGTCAAATAAACAACAACAACAACAACGTCAATAACAACAACAATGTCAAGTAAACAACAACAACAACAACAACAACGTCAAATAAACAACAACAACAACAACGTCAATAACAACAACAACAACGTCAAAAAAACAACAACGTCAACAACAACAACGTGAAATAAAAACAACAACTATGTCAACAACAACAACAACATCATATAAACAACAACAACAACAACGTCAACAACAACAACGTCAAATAAACAAAAACAACAATAACAACGTCAAATAAACAACAACAACAACGTCAAATAAACAACAACAACAACGTCAAATAAACAACAACAACAATGTTAAATAAACAATAACAACAACGTCAAATAAACAACAACAACAACAACGTCAAATAAACAACAACAACATCAAATATGTCAACAACAACAACAACGTAAAATAAACAACAACAACAACAACGTCAACAACAACAACAACGTCAAAAAAACAACAACAACAACAACGTCAAATAAACAACAACAACAACAACACCGTCAAATAAACAACAACAACAACAATGTCAAATAAACAACAACAACAACAACGTCAAATAAACAACAACAAAAACAACGTCAAAACAACAACAACGTCAAATAAACAACAACAACAACAATGTCAACAACAACAACAACAACGTCAAATAAACAACAACAACAACGTCAAATAAACAATAACAACAACAACAATGTCAAATAAACAACAATAACAACAACGTCAAATAAACAACAACAACAACAACAACGTCAACAACAACAACAACGTCAAATAAACAACAACAGCAACAACATCAAATAAACAATAACAACAACAACGTCAAATAAACAACAACAACAACAATAACAACAACAACAACAACGTCAAATAAACAACAACAACAACAACGTCAATTAAACAACAACAACAACGTCAAATAAACAACAACAAAAACAACAACAACATCAACAACAACAAAAACGTCAAATAAACAACAACAACAACAACAACAACTACGTCAAATAAACAACAACAACAACAACGTTAAATAAACAATAACAACAACAACAACGTCAAATAAACAACAACAACAACGTCAAATAAACAACAACAACAACATCAACAACAACAGCAACAATGTCAAATAAACAACAACAACAACAACGTCGACAACAACAACTACGTCAAATAAATAACAACAACAACAACAACAACGTCAACAACAACAACATCAAATAAACAACAACAACAACGTCAAATAAACAATAACAACGTCAAATAAAGAACAACAACAACAACAACAACGTCAAATAAACAACAACAATGTCAACAACAACAACAACTATGTCAAATAAACAACAACAACAACAACACCGTCAACAACAACAACGTCAAATAAACAACAACAACAACATCAAATAAACAACAACAACAACAACAATGTCAAATAAACAACAACAACAACAACAATAACAACAACAACAACGTCAAATATACAACAACAACAACAACAAAAACGTCAAATAAACAACAACAACAACGTCAACAACAATAACTACGTCAAATAAACAACAACAACAACGTTAAATAAACAACAACAACAACAATGTCACCCACAACAACGTCAAATAAATAACAACAACAATGTCAAATAAACAACAATACTAAAACAACGTCAAATAAACAACAACAACAACAACGTCAACAACAACAACAACAACAATGTCAAATAAACAACAACAACAACAACAACAACATCAACAACAACAAAAATGTCAAATAAATAACAACAACAACGTTAAATAAACAACAACAACAACGTCAACAACAACAACAACGTCAAATAAACAACAACAACGTCAAATAAACAACAACAACAACAATGTCACCCACAACAATGTCAAATAAATAACAACAACAATGTCAAATAAACAACAATACTAAAACAACGTCAAATAAACAACAACAACAACAACGTCAACAACAACAACAACAATGTCAAATAAACAACAACAACGACAACAACAAAGTCAACAACAACTACAATGTCAAATAAATAACAACAACAACGTCAAATAAACAACAACAACGTCAAATAAACAACAACGTCAACAACAACAACAACGTCAAATAAACAGCCACAACAACTAAGTCAACAACAACGACAACAACGTCAAATAAACAACAACAACAACAACAACAACGTCAAATAAACAACAACAACAACAACAATGTCAAATAAACAACAACAACGTCAACAACAACAACAATGTAAAATAAACAACAACAACAACGTCAATTAAATAACAACAACAACGTCAACAACAACAACAACGTCAAATAAACAACAACAACAACAACTATGTCAACAACAACAACAACATCAAATAAACAACAATAACAACAACAAGAACATCAACAACAACAACGTCAAATAAACAACAACAACAACAACAACGTCAAATGAACAACAACAACAACACCGTCAAATAAACCACAACAACGTCAAATAAACAACAACAACAACAACGTCAATAAAACAACAATAAAAACAACGTCAACACCAACAACAACGTCAAATAAACAACAACAACAACAACGTCAACAACAACAACGTCAAATAAACAATAACAACAACGTCAAATAAACAATAACAACAATAACAACAATGTCAAATAAACAACAATAACAACGTCAAATAAACAACAACAACAACAACCACGTCAACAACAACAACAACGTCAAATAAACAACAACAACAACGTCAAATAAACAACAACAACAACAACGTCAAATAAACAACAACAACAACAATAACAACAACAACAACAACAACGTCAAATAAACAACAACAACAACAACATCAATTAAACAACAACGTCAAATAAACAACAACAAAAACAACAACAACATCAACAACAACAAAAACGTCAAATAAACAACAACAATAACGTCAACAACAACAACTACGTCAAATAAACAAAAACAACAACGTCAAATAAACATAACAACAACAACAACGTCAAATAAACAACAACAACAACGTCAAATAAACAACAACAACAACAACGTCAAATAAACAACAACAACAATGTCAAATAAACAACAACAACAACAACAACACCGTCAACAACAACAACAATGTCAAATAAACAACAACAACAACAACGTCAAATAAACAACAACAACAACTATGTCAACAACAACAACAACGTCAAATAAACAACAACAACAACAACGTCAAGTAAACAACAACAACAACAACAACAACAACAACAACAAGAACAACGTCAAATAAACAACAACAACAACAATGTCAAATAAACAACAACAACAACACCGTCAACAACAACAACAATGTCAAATAAACAACAACAACGTCAAATAAACAACAACAACTATGTCAACAACAACAACAACGTCAAATAAACAACAACAACAACGTCAAGTAAACAACAACAATAACAACAACAACAAGAACAACGTCAAATAAACAACAACAACAACAATGTCAAATAAACAACAACAACAACACCGTCAACAACAACAACAATGTCAAATAAACAATAACAACGTCAAATAAACAACAACAACTATGTCAAATAAACAACAACAACAATAACAACAACAACGTCAAATAAACAACAACAACAACAACAACAACGTCAAATAAACAACAACATCAATTAAACAACAACGTCAAATAAACAACAACAAAAACAACAACAACATCAACAACAACAAAAACGTCAAATAAACAACAACAATAACGTCAACAACAACAACTACGTCAAATAAACAAAAACAACAACGTCAAATAAACATAACAACAACAACAACGTCAAATAAACAACAACAACAACGTCAAATAAACAACAACAACGTCAAATAAACAACAACAACAACGTCAAATAAACAACAACAACAATGTCAAATAAACAACAACAACAACAACACCGTCAACAACAACAACAATGTCAAATAAACAACAACAACAACAACGTCAAATAAACAACAACAACAATGTCAAATAAACAACAACAACAACAACACCGTCAACAACAACAACAATGTCAAATAAACAACAACAACAACAACAACACCGTCAACAACAACAACAATGTCAAATAAACAACAACAACAGCGTCAAATAAACAACAACAACAACTATGTCAACAACAACAACATCGTCAAATAAACAACAACAACAACAACGTCAAGTAAACAACAACAACAACAACAACAACGTCAAATAAACAACAACAACAACAATGTCAAATAAACAACAACAACAACACCGTCAACAACAACAACAATGTCAAATAAACAACAACAACGTCAAATAAACAACAACAACTATGTCAAATAAACAACAACAACAATAACCACAACAACGTCAAATAAACAACAACAACAACAACAACAACAACGTCAAATAAACAACAACAACAACAACAACGTCAAATAAACAACAACAAAAACAACGTCAACAACAACAACAACGTCAAATAAACAACAACAACAACAACAACGTCAACAACAACAACAACGTCAAATAAACAACAACAACAACAACGTCAAATAAACAATAACAACAACAACAACAATGTCAAATAAACAACAATAACAACAACGTCAAATAAACAACAACAACAACAACGTCAACAACAACAACAACATCAAATAAACAACAACAACAACAACGTCAAATAAACAACAACAACAACAACAACAACAACAACGTTAACAACAACAACAACAATGTCAAATAAACAACAACAACAACAACGTCAACAACAACAACAATGTCAAATAAATAACAACAACAACGTCAAATAAACAACAACAACAACAACAACGTCAACAACAACAACGTCAAATAAACAACAACAACAACAACAACGTCAAATAAACAATAACGTCAACAACAACTACAACGTCAAATAAACAACAACAATAACTAAGTCAACAACAACGTCAAATAAACAACAACAAGAACAACGTCAAATAAACAACAACAACAACAATGTCAACAACAACAACGATCAAATAAACAACAACAACAACGTCAACAACAACTACAATGTCAAATAAACAACAACAACAACGTCAAATAAACAACAACAACAACGTCAACAACAACAACAACGTCAAATAAACAACAACAACAACGTCAACAACAACAACAACGTCAAATAAACAACAACAACAACTATGTCAACAACAACAACGTCAAATAAACAACAACAACAACAACGTCAAATAAACAACAACAACAACAACGTCAAATAAACAACAATAAAAACAACGTCAACAACAACAACAACGTCAAATAAACAACAACAACAACAACAACGTCAACAACAACAACAACGTCAAATAAACAATAACAACAACGTCAAATAAACAATAACAACAACAACAACAATGTCAAATAAACAATAATAACAACGTCAAATAAACAACAACAGCAACAACAACATCAACAACAACAACAACGTCAAATAAACAACAACAACAACAACGTCAAATAAACAAAAATAACAACGTCAAATAAACAACAGCAACTACAATAACAACAACAACTACTACGTCAAATAAACAACAACAACAACGTCAAATAAACAATAACAACAACAACAACGTCAAATAAACAACAACAACGTCAAATAAACAACAAAAACAACGTCAACAACAACAACAACAATGTCAAATAAACACCGATAACAACAATAACAACAACGTCGACAACAACAACTACGTCAAATAAACAACAACAACAACAACAACGTAAAATAAACAACAAAAACAACTATGTCAACAACAACAACAACGTCAAATAAACAACAACATCAACAACGTCAAATAAACAACAACAACAACAACGTCAATAACAACAACAATGTCAAGTAAACAACAACAACAACAACAACAACAACGTCAAATAAACAACAACAACAACAACGTCAATAACAACAACAACAACGTCAAAAAAACAACAACGTCAACAACAACAACGTGAAATAAAAACAACAACTATGTCAACAACAACAACAACATCATATAAACAACAACAACAACAACGTCAACAACAACAACGTCAAATAAACAAAAACAACAATAACAACGTCAAATAAACAACAACAACAACACCGTCAAATAAACAACAACAACAACGTCAAATAAACAACAACAACAATGTTAAATAAACAATAACAACAACGTCAAATAAACAACAACAACAACAACGTCAAATAAACAACAACAACATCAAAAATGTCAACAACAACAACAACGTAAAATAAACAACAACAACAACGTCAACAACAACAACAATGTCAAAAAAACAACAACAACAACAACAATGTCAACAACAACAACAACAACAACGTCAAATAAACAACGACAACAACGTCAAATAAACAATAACAACAACAACAATGTCAAATAAACAACAATAACAACAACGTCAAATAAACAACAACAACAACAACAACGTCAACAACAACAACAACGTCAAATAAACAACAACAGCAACAACATCAAATAAACAATAACAACAACAACGTCAAATAAACAACAACAACAACAATAACAACAACAACAACAACGTCAAATAAACAACAACAATAACAACAACGTCAATTAAACAACAACAACAACGTCAAATAAACAACAACAAAAACAACAACAACATCAACAACAACAAAAACGTCAAATAAACAACAACAACAACAATAACAACTACGTCAAATAAACAACAACAACAACAACAACGTTAAATAAACAATAACAACAACAACAACGTCAAATAAACAACAACAACAACGTCAAATAAACAACAACAGCAACATCAACAACAACAGCAACAATGTCAAATAAACAACAACAACAACAACAACGTCGACAACAACAACTACGTCAAATAAATAACAACAACAACAACAACAACAACGTCAACAACAACAACGTCAAATAAACAACAACAACAACGTCAAATAAACAATAACAACGTCAAATAAAGAACAACAACAACAACAACAGCAACGTCAAATAAACAACAACAATGTCAACAACAACAACAACTATGTCAAATAAACAACAACAACAACAACAACACCGTCAACAACAACAACGTCAAATAAACAACAACAACAACATCAAATAAACAACAACAACAACAATGTCAAATAAACAACAACAACAACAACAACGTCAAATATACAACAACAACAACAACAAAAACGTCAAATAAACAACAACAACAATGTCAACAACAATAACTACGTCAAATAAACAACAACAACAACGTTAAATAAACAACAACAACAACAATGTCACCCACAACAACGTCAAATAAATAACAACAACAATGTCAAATAAACAACAATACTAAAACAACGTCAAATAAACAACAACAACAACAACGTCAACAACAACAACAACAACAACAATGTCAAATAAACAACAACAACAACAACAACATCAACAACAACAACAATGTCAAATAAATAACAACAACAACGTTAAATAAACAACAACAACAACGTCAACAACAACAACAACGTCAAATAAACAACAACAACGTCAAATAAACAACAACAACAACAATGTCACCCACAACAATGTCAAATAAATAACAACAACAATGTCAAATAAACAACAATACTAAAACAACGTCAAATAAACAACAACAACAACAACGTCAACAACAACAACAACACCGTCAACAACAACAACAATGTCAAATAAACAACAACAACGTCAAATAAACAACAACAACTATGTCAACAACAACAACAACGTCAAATAAACAACAACAACAACGTCAAGTAAACAACAACAATAACAACAACAACAAGAACAACGTCAAATAAACAACAACAACAACAATGTCAAATAAACAACAACAACAACACCGTCAACAACAACAACAATGTCAAATAAACAATAACAACGTCAAATAAACAACAACAACTATGTCAAATAAACAACAACAACAATAACAACAACAACGTCAAATAAACAACAACAACAACAACAACAACGTCAAATAAACAACAACATCAATTAAACAACAACGTCAAATAAACAACAACAAAAACAACAACAACATCAACAACAACAAAAACGTCAAATAAACAACAACAATAACGTCAACAACAACAACTACGTCAAATAAACAAAAACAACAACGTCAAATAAACATAACAACAACAACAACGTCAAATAAACAACAACAACAACGTCAAATAAACAACAACAACGTCAAATAAACAACAACAACAACGTCAAATAAACAACAACAACAATGTCAAATAAACAACAACAACAACAACACCGTCAACAACAACAACAATGTCAAATAAACAACAACAACAACAACGTCAAATAAACAACAACAACAATGTCAAATAAACAACAACAACAACAACACCGTCAACAACAACAACAATGTCAAATAAACAACAACAACAACAACAACACCGTCAACAACAACAACAATGTCAAATAAACAACAACAACAGCGTCAAATAAACAACAACAACAACTATGTAAACAACAACAACATCGTCAAATAAACAACAACAACAACAACGTCAAGTAAACAACAACAACAACAACAACAACGTCAAATAAACAACAACAACAACAATGTCAAATAAACAACAACAACAACACCGTCAACAACAACAACAATGTCAAATAAACAACAACAACGTCAAATAAACAACAACAACTATGTCAAATAAACAACAACAACAATAACCACAACAACGTCAAATAAACAACAACAACAACAACAACAACAACGTCAAATAAACAACAACAACAACAACAACGTCAAATAAACAACAACAAAAACAACGTCAACAACAACAACAACGTCAAATAAACAACAACAACAACAACAACGTCAACAACAACAACAACGTCAAATAAACAACAACAACAACAACGTCAAATAAACAATAACAACAACAACAACAATGTCAAATAAACAACAATAACAACAACGTCAAATAAACAACAACAACAACAACGTCAACAACAACAACAACATCAAATAAACAACAACAACAACAACGTCAAATAAACAACAACAACAACAACAACAACAACGTTAACAACAACAACAACAATGTCAAATAAACAACAACAACAACAACGTCAACAACAACAACAATGTCAAATAAATAACAACAACAACGTCAAATAAACAACAACAACAACAACGTCAACAACAACAACGTCAAATAAACAACAACAACAACAACAACGTCAAATAAACAATAACGTCAACAACAACTACAACGTCAAATAAACAACAACAATAACTAACTCAACAACAACGTCAAATAAACAACAACAAGAACAACGTCAAATAAACAACAACAACAACAATGTCAACAACAACAACGATCAAATAAACAACAACAACAACGTCAACAACAACTACAATGTCAAATAAACAACAACAACAACGTCAAATAAACAACAACAACAACGTCAACAACAACAACAACGTCAAATAAACAACAACAACAACGTCAACAACAACAACAACGTCAAATAAACAACAACAACAACTATGTCAACAACAACAACGTCAAATAAACAACAACAACAACAACGTCAAATAAACAACAACAACAACAACGTCAAATAAACAACAATAAAAACAACGTCAACAACAACAACAACGTCAAATAAACAACAACAACAACAACAACGTCAACAACAACAACAACGTCAAATAAACAATAACAACAACGTCAAATAAACAATAACAACAACAACAACAATGTCAAATAAACAATAATAACAACGTCAAATAAACAACAACAGCAACAACAACATCAACAACAACAACAACGTCAAATAAACAACAACAACAACAACGTCAAATAAACAAAAATAACAACGTCAAATAAACAACAGCAACTACAATAACAACAACAACTACTACGTCAAATAAACAACAACAACAACGTCAAATAAACAATAACAACAACAACAACGTCAAATAAACAACAACAACGTCAAATAAACAACAAAAACAACGTCAACAACAACAACAACAATGTCAAATAAACACCGATAACAACAATAACAACAACGTCGACAACAACAACTACGTCAAATAAACAACAACAACAACAACAACGTAAAATAAACAACAAAAACAACTATGTCAACAACAACAACAACGTCAAATAAACAACAACATCAACAACGTCAAATAAACAACAACAACAACAACGTCAATAACAACAACAATGTCAAGTAAACAACAACAACAACAACAACAACAACGTCAAATAAACAACAACAACAACAACGTCAATAACAACAACAACAACGTCAAAAAAACAACAACGTCAACAACAACAACGTGAAATAAAAACAACAACTATGTCAACAACAACAACAACATCATATAAACAACAACAACAACAACGTCAACAACAACAACGTCAAATAAACAAAAACAACAATAACAACGTCAAATAAACAACAACAACAACACCGTCAAATAAACAACAACAACAACGTCAAATAAACAACAACAACAATGTTAAATAAACAATAACAACAACGTCAAATAAACAACAACAACAACAACGTCAAATAAACAACAACAACATCAAAAATGTCAACAACAACAACAACGTAAAATAAACAACAACAACAACGTCAACAACAACAACAACGTCAAAAAAACAACAACAACAACAACAATGTCAACAACAACAACAACAACAACGTCAAATAAACAACGACAACAACGTCAAATAAACAATAACAACAACAACAATGTCAAATAAACAACAATAACAACAACGTCAAATAAACAACAACAACAACAACAACGTCAACAACAACAACAACGTCAAATAAACAACAACAGCAACAACATCAAATAAACAATAACAACAACAACGTCAAATAAACAACAACAACAACAATAACAACAACAACAACAACGTCAAATAAACAACAACAATAACAACAACGTCAATTAAACAACAACAACAACGTCAAATAAACAACAACAAAAACAACAACAACATCAACAACAACAAAAACGTCAAATAAACAACAACAACAACAATAACAACTACGTCAAATAAACAACAACAACAACAACAACGTTAAATAAACAATAACAACAACAACAACGTCAAATAAACAACAACAACAACGTCAAATAAACAACAACAGCAACATCAACAACAACAGCAACAATGTCAAATAAACAACAACAACAACAACAACGTCGACAACAACAACTACGTCAAATAAATAACAACAACAACAACAACAACAACGTCAACAACAACAACGTCAAATAAACAACAACAACAACGTCAAATAAACAATAACAACGTCAAATAAAGAACAACAACAACAACAACAGCAACGTCAAATAAACAACAACAATGTCAACAACAACAACAACTATGTCAAATAAACAACAACAACAACAACAACACCGTCAACAACAACAACGTCAAATAAACAACAACAACAACAACATCAAATAAACAACAACAACAACAACAATGTCAAATAAACAACAACAACAACAACAACGTCAAATATACAACAACAACAACAACAAAAACGTCAAATAAACAACAACAACAATGTCAACAACAATAACTACGTCAAATAAACAACAACAACAACGTTAAATAAACAACAACAACAACAATGTCACCCACAACAACGTCAAATAAATAACAACAACAATGTCAAATAAACAACAATACTAAAACAACGTCAAATAAACAACAACAACAACAACGTCAACAACAACAACAACAACAACAATGTCAAATAAACAACAACAACAACAACAACATCAACAACAACAACAATGTCAAATAAATAACAACAACAACGTTAAATAAACAACAACAACAACGTCAACAACAACAACAACGTCAAATAAACAACAACAACGTCAAATAAACAACAACAACAACAATGTCACCCACAACAATGTCAAATAAATAACAACAACAATGTCAAATAAACAACAATACTAAAACAACGTCAAATAAACAACAACAACAACAACGTCAACAACAACAACAACAATGTCAAATAAACAACAACAACGACAACAACAAAGTCAACAACAACTACAATGTCAAATAAATAACAACAACAACGTCAAATAAACAACAACAACGTCAAATAAACAACAACGTCAACAACAACAACAACGTCAAATAAACAACCACAACAACTAAGTCAACAACAACGACAACAACGTCAAATAAACAACAACAATAACAACAATGTCAAATAAACAACAATAACGTCAACAACAACAACAATCTAAAATAAACAACAACAACAACGTCAAATAAATAACAACAACAACGTCAACAACAACAACAACGTCAAATAAACAACAACAACAACAACTATGTCAACAACAACAACAACGTCAAATAAACAACAATAACAACAACAAGAACATCAACAACAACAACGTCAAATAAACAACAACAACAACAACGTCAAATGAACAACAACAACAACACCGTCAAATAAACCACAACAACGTCAAATAAACAACAACAACAACGACGTCAATAAAACAACAATAAAAACAACGTCAACACCAACAACAACGTCAAATAAACAACAACAACAACAACGTCAACAACAACAACGTCAAATAAACAATAACAACAACGTCAAATAAACAATAACAACAATAACAACAATGTCAAATAAACAACAATAACAACGTCAAATAAACAACAACAACAACAACCACGTCAACAACAACAACAACGTCAAATAAACAACAACAACAACGTCAAATAAACAACAACAACAACGTCAAATAAACAACAACAACAACAACAATAACAACAACAACAACAACAACGTCAAATAAACAACAACAACAACAACATCAATTAAACAACAACGTCAAATAAACAACAACAAAAACAACAACAACATCAACAACAACAAAAACGTCAAATAAACAACAACAATAACGTCAACAACAACAACTACGTCAAATAAACAAAAACAACAACGTCAAATAAACATAACAACAACAACAACGTCAAATAAACAACAACAACAACGTCAAATAAACAACAACAACAATGTCAAATAAACAACAACAACAACAACAACACCGTCAACAACAACAACAATGTCAAATAAACAACAACAACAACAACAGCGTCAAATAAACAACAACAACAACAACTATGTCAACAACAACAACAACGTCAAATAAACAACAACAACAACAACAACGTCAAGTAAACAACAACAACAACAACAACAACAACAACAAGAACAACGTCAAATAAACAACAACAACAACAACAATGTCAAATAAACAACAACAACAACACCGTCAACAACAACAACAATGTCAAATAAACAACAACAACGTCAAATAAACAACAACAACTATGTCAACAACAACAACAACGTCAAATAAACAACAACAACAACAACGTCAAGTAAACAACAACAACAACAACAACAACAACAAGAACAACGTCAAATAAACAACAACAACAACAATGTCAAATAAACAACAACAACAACACCGTCAACAACAACAACAATGTCAAATAAACAATAACAACGTCAAATAAACAACAACAACTATGTCAAATAAACAACAACAACAATAACAACAACAACGTCAAATAAACAACAACAACAACAACAACAACGTCAAATAAACAACAACAACAACAACAACATCAATTAAACAACAACAACAACGTCAAATAAATAACAACAAAAACAACAACAACATCAACAACAACAAAAACGTCAAATAAACAACAACAATAACGTCAACAACAACAACTACGTCAAATAAACAAAAACAACAACGTCAAATAAACATAACAACAACAACAACGTCAAATAAACAACAACAACAACGTCAAATAAACAACAACAACGTCAAATAAACAACAACAACAACAACGTCAAATAAACAACATCAACAATGTCAAATAAACAACAACAACAACAACACCGTCAACAACAACAACAATGTCAAATAAACAACAACAACAACAACGTCAAATAAACAACAACAACAACAACTATGTCAACAACAACAACGTCAAATAAATAACAACAACAACAACGTCAAGTAAACAACAACAACAACAACAACAACGTCAAATAAACAACAACAACAACAATGTCAAATAAACAACAACAACAACAACACCGTCAACAACAACAACAATGTCAAATAAACAACAACAACGTCAAATAAACAACAACAACAACTATGTCAATAACAACAACAACGTCAAATAAACAACAACAACTACGTCAAGTAAATAACCACAACAACAACGTCAAATAAACAACAACAACAACAACATCAAATAAAAAAACGTCAAATTAACAACAACAACAACAACGTCAACAACAACAACAAAGTCAAATAAACCACAACAAAAACAATAACAACATCAACAACAACAACAACGTCAAATAAACAACAACAACAACAACAACAACGTCAACAACAACGTCAAATAAACAACAACAACAACGTCAAATAAACAATAACAACAACAATGTCAAATAAACAACAACAACAACGTCAAATAAACAACAACAACAACGTCAATAACAACAACAACAACGTCAAATAAACAACAACAACAACGTTAAATAAACAACAACAACAACGTCAAATAAACAACAACAACAACAACAACAATAATAACAACAACGTCAAATAAACAACACCAACAACAACGTTAAATAAACAACAACAACAACGTCAAATAAACAAAAACAAAAACAAAAACATCAAATAAACAACAACAACAACAACAACAACAACGTCAGCAACAACAACTACGTCAAATAAATAACAACAACAACGTCAAATAAACAATAACAACAACAACAACGTCAAATAAACAACAACAACAACAACAACGTCAAATAAACAACAACAATGTCAAATAAAGAACAACAACAACAACAACAACAACAACGTCAAATAAACAACAACGTCAACAACAACAACAACGTCAAATAAACAACAACAACAACTAAGTCAACAACAACGACAACAACGTCAAATAAACAACAACAACAACAATGTCAAATAAACAACAACAACGTCAACAACAACAACAATGTAAAATAAACAACAACAACAACGTCAAATAAACAACAACAACAACGTTAACAACAACAACAACGTCAAATAAACAACAACAACAACAACTATGTCAACAACAACAACAACGTCAAATAAACAACAATAACAACAACAACAACAACAACAACGTCAAATAAACAACAACAACAACGTCAAATGAACAACAACAACAACACTGTCAAATAAACAACAACAACAACGTCAAATAAACAACAACAACAACAACGTCAATAAAACAACAATAAAAACAACGTCAACAACAACAACAACGTCAAATAAACAACAACAACAACAACGTCAAATAAACAATAACAACAACGTCAAATAAACAATAACAACAATAACAACAATGTCAAATAAACAACAATAACAACGTCAAATAAACAACAACAACAACGTCAACAACAACAACAACGTCAAATAAACAACAACAACAACAACGTCAAATAAACAACAACAACAACAACAACGTCAAATAAACAACAACAACAACAATAACAACAACAACAACAACAACAACAACAATGTCAAATAAACAACAACAACAACAACATCAATTAAACAACAACGTCAAATAAACAACAACAAAAACAACAACAACATCAACAACAACAAAAACGTCAAATAAACAACAACAATAACGTCAACAACAACAACTACGTCAAATAAACAAAAACAACAACGTCAAATAAACATAACAACAACAACAACGTCAAATAAACAACAACAACAACGTCAAATAAACAACAACAACGTCAAATAAACAACAACAACAACGTCAAATAAACAACAACAATAATGTCAAATAAACAACAACAACAACAACACCGTCAACAACAACAACAATGTCAAATAAACAACAACAACAACAACAACAACACCGTCAACAACAACAACAATGTCAAATAAACAACAACAACAACAGCGTCAAATAAACAACAACAACAACTATGTCAACAACAACAACAACGTCAAATAAACAACAACAACAACAACGTCAAGTAAACAACAACAACAACAACAACAACGTTAAATAAACAACAACAACAACAATGTCAAATAAACAACAACAACAACACCGTCAACAACAACAACAATGTCAAATAAACAACAACAACGTCAAATAAACAACAACAACTATGTCAAATAAACAACAACAACAATAACAACAACAACGTCAAATAAACAACAACAACAACAACAACAACAACGTCAAATAAACAACAACAACAACAACATCAATTAAACAACAACAACAACGTCAAATAAACAACAACAAAAACAACAACAACATCAACAACAACAAAAACGTCAAATAAACAACAACAATAACGTCAACAACAACAACTACGTCAAATAAACAAAAACAACAACGTCAAATAAACATAACAACAACAACAACGTCAAATAAACAACAACAACAACGTCAAATAAACAACAACAACGTCAAATAAACAACAACAACAACAACGTCAACAACAACAACAAAGTCAAATAAACCACAACAAAAACAATAACAACATCAACAACAACAACAACGTCAAATGAACAACAACAACAACAACAACGTCAACAACGTCAACAACAACGTCAAATAAACAACAACAACAACGTCAAATAAACAATAACAACAACAATGTCAAATAAACAACAACAACAACAACGTCAAATAAACAACAACAACAACGTCAATAACAACAACAACAACGTCAAATAAACAACAACAACAACGTTAAATAAACAACAACAACAACGTCAAATAAACAACAACAACAACAACAAAAATAATAACAACAACCTCAAATAAACAACACCAACAACAACGTTAAATAAACAACAACAACAACGTCAAATAAACTAAAACAAAAACAAAAACATCAAATAAACAACAACAACAACAACAACAACAACGTCAGCAACAACAACTACGTCAAATAAATAACAACAACAACGTCAAATAAACAATAACAACAACAACAACGTCAAATAAACAACAACAACAACAACGTCAAATAAACAACAACAATGTCAAATAAAGAACAACAACAACAACAACAACAACGTCAAATAAACAACAACGTCAACAACAACAACAACGTCAAATAAACAACAACAACAACTAAGTCAACAACAACGACAACAACGTCAAATAAACAACAACAACAACAATGTCAAATAAACAACAACAACGTCAACAACAACAACAATGTAAAATAAACAACAACAACGTCAAATAAACAACAACAACAACGTCAACAACAACAACAACGTCAAATAAACAACAACAACAACAACTATGTCAACAACAACAACAACGTCAAATAAACAACAATAACAACAACAACAACAACAACGTCAAATAAACAACAACAACAACGTCAAATGAACAACAACAATAACACTGTCAAATAAACAACAACAACAACGTCAAATAAACAACAACAACAACAACAACGTCAATAAAACAACAATAAAAACAACGTCAACAACAACAACAACGTCAAATAAACAACAACAACAACAACGTCAAATAAACAATAACAACAACGTCAAATAAACAATAACAACAATAACAACAATGTCAAATAAACAACAATAACAACGTCAAATAAACAACAACAACAACAACGTCAACAACAACAACAACGTCAAATAAACAACAACAACAACAACGTCAAATAAACAACAACAACAACAACGTCAAATAAACAACAACAACAACAATAACAACAACAACAACAACAACGTCAAATAAACAACAACAACAACAACAACATCAATTAAACAACAACGTCAAATAAACAACAACAAAAACAACAACAACATCAACAACAACAAAAACGTCAAATAAACAACAACAATAACGTCAACAACAACAACTACGTCAAATAAACAAAAACAACAACGTCAAATAAACATAACAACAACAACAACGTCAAATAAACAACAACAACAACGTCAAATAAACAACAACAACGTCAAATAAACAACAACAACAACGTCAAATAAACAACAACAACAATGTCAAATAAACAACAACAACAACAACACCGTCAACAACAACAACAATGTCAAATAAACAACAACAACAACAACGTCAAATAAACAACAACAACAATGTCAAATAAACAACAACAACAACAACAACAACACCGTCAACAACAACAACAATGTCAAATAAACAACAACAACAACAACAACAACACCGTCAACAACAACAACAATGTCAAATAAACAACAACAACAACAGCGTCAAATAAACAACAACAACAACTATGTCAACGACAACAACAACGTCAAATAAACAACAACAACAACGTCAAGTAAACAACAACAACAACAACAACAACAACGTCAAATAAACAACAACAACAACAATGTCAAATAAACAACAACAACAACACCGTCAACAACAACAACAATGTCAAATAAACAACAACAACGTCAAATAAACAACAACAACTATGTCAAATAAACAACAACAACAATAACAACAACAACGTCAAATAAACAACAACAACAACAACAACAACAACGTCAAATATACAACAACAACAACAACAACATCAATTAAACAACAACAACAACGTCAAATAAACAACAACAAAAACAACAACAACAACAACAACAAAAACGTCAAATAAACAACAACAATAACGTCAACAACAACAACTACGTCAAATAAACAAAAACAACGACGTCAAATAAACATAACAACAACAACAACGTCAAATAAACAACAACAACAACGTCAAATAAACAACCACAACGTCAAATAAACAACAACAACAACAACGTCAAATAAACAACAACAACAATGTCAAATAAACAACAACAACAACACCGTCAACAACAACAACAACAATGTCAAATAAACAACAACAATAACAACAACGTCAAATAAACAACAACAACAACAACTATGTCAACAACAACAACGTCAAATAAATAACAACAACAACAACGTCAAGTAAACAACAACAACAACAACAACAACAACGTCAAATAAACAACAACAACAACAATGTCAAATAAACAACAACAACAACACCGTCAACAACAACAACAATGTCAAATAAACAACAACAACGTCAAATAAACAACAACAACAACTATGTCAATAACAACAACAACGTCAAATAAACAACAACAACTACGTCAAGTAAATAACCACAACAACAACAACAACGTCAAATAAACAACAACAACAACAACATCAAATAAAAAAACAACAACAACAACGTCAAATTAACAACAACAACAACAACGTCAACAACAACAACAAAGTCAAATAAACCACAACAAAAACAATAACAACATCAACAACAACAACAACGTCAAATAAACAACAACAACAACAACAACGTCAACAACAACGTCAAATAAACAACAACAACGTCAAATAAACAATAACAACAACAATGTCAAATAAACAACAACAACAACGTCAAATAAACAACAACAACAACGTCAATAACAACAACAACAACGTCAAATAAACAACAACAACAACGTTAAATAAACAACAACAACAACAACGTCAAATAAACAACAACAACAACAACAACAATAATAACAACAACGTCAAATAAACAACACCAACAACAACGTTAAATAAACAACAACAACAACGTCAAATAAACAAAAACAAAAACAAAAACATCAAATAAACAACAACAACAACAACAACATCAACGTCAGCAACAACAACTACGTCAAATAAATAACAACAACAACGTCAAATAAACAATAACAACAACAACAACGTCAAATAAACAACAACAACAACAACAACGTCAAATAAACAACAACAATGTCAAATAAAGAACAACAACAACAACAACAACAACAACGTCAAATAAACAACAACGTCAACAACAACAACAACGTCAAATAAACAACAACAACAACTAAGTCAACAACAACGACAACAACGTCAAATAAACAACAACAACAACAATGTCAAATAAACAACAACAACGTCAACAACAACAACAATGTAAAATAAACAACAACAACAACGTCAAATAAACAACAACAACAACGTCAACAACAACAACAACGTCAAATAAACAACAAGAACAACAACTATGTCAACAACAACAACAACGTCAAATAAACAACAATAACAACAACAACAACAACAACGTCAAATAAACAACAACAACAACGTCAAATGAACAACAACAACAACACTGTCAAATAAACAACAACAACAACGTCAAATAAACAACAACAACAACAACGTCAATAAAACAACAATAAAAACAACGTCAACAACAACAACAACGTCAAATAAACAACAACAACAACAACGTCAAATAAACAATAACAACAACGTCAAATAAACAATAACAACAATAACAACAATGTCAAATAAACAACAATAACAACGTCAAATAAACAACAACAACAACGTCAACAACAACAACAACGTCAAATAAACAACAACAACAACAACGTCAAATAAACAACAACAACAACAACAACGTCAAATAAACAACAACAACAACAATAACAACAACAACAACAACAACAACAACAATGTCAAATAAACAACAACAACAACAACATCAATTAAACAACAACGTCAAATAAACAACAACAAAAACAACAACAACATCAACAACAACAAAAACGTCAAATAAACAACAACAATAACGTCAACAACAACAACTACGTCAAATAAACAAAAACAACAACGTCAAATAAACATAACAACAACAACAACGTCAAATAAACAACAACAACAACGTCAAATAAACAACAACAACGTCAAATAAACAACAACAACAACGTCAAATAAACAACAACAATAATGTCAAATAAACAACAACAACAACAACACCGTCAACAACAACAACAATGTCAAATAAACAACAACAACAACAACGTCAAATAAACAACAACAACAATGTCAAATAAACAACAACAACAACAACACCGTCAACAACAACAACAATGTCAAATAAACAACAACAACAACAACAACACCGTCAACAACAACAACAATGTCAAATAAACAACAACAACAACAGCGTCAAATAAACAACAACAACAACTATGTCAACAACAACAACAACGTCAAATAAACAACAACAACAACAACGTCAAGTAAACAACAACAACAACAACAACAACGTTAAATAAACAACAACAACAACAATGTCAAATAAACAACAACAACAACACCGTCAACAACAACAACAATGTCAAATAAACAACAACAACGTCAAATAAACAACAACAACTATGTCAAATAAACAACAACAACAATAACAACAACAACGTCAAATAAACAACAACAACAACGTCAAATAAACAACAACAACAACAACATCAATTAAACAACAACAACAACGTCAAATAAACAACAACAAAAACAACAACAACATCAACAACAACAAAAACGTCAAATAAACAACAACAATAACGTCAACAACAACAACTACGTCAAATAAACAAAAACAACAACGTCAAATAAACATAACAACAACAACAACGTCAAATAAACAACAACAACAACGTCAAATAAACAACAACAACGTCAAATAAACAACAACAACAACAACGTCAACAACAACAACAAAGTCAAATAAACCACAACAAAAACAATAACAACATCAACAACAACAACAACGTCAAATGAACAACAACAACAACAACAACGTCAACAACGTCAACAACAACGTCAAATAAACAACAACAACAACGTCAAATAAACAATAACAACAACAATGTCAAATAAACAACAACAACAACGTCAAATAAACAACAACAACAACGTCAATAACAACAACAACAACGTCAAATAAACAACAACAACAACGTTAAATAAACAACAACAACAACGTCAAATAAACAACAACAACAACAACAAAAATAATAACAACAACCTCAAATAAACAACACCAACAACAACGTTAAATAAACAACAACAACAACGTCAAATAAACAAAAACAAAAACAAAAACATCAAATAAACAACAACAACAACAACAACAACAACAACGTCAGCAACAACAACTACGTCAAATAAATAACAACAACAACGTCAAATAAACAATAACAACAACAACAACAACAACAACAACGTCAAATAAACAACAACAATGTCAAATAAAGAACAACAACAACAACAACAACAACGTCAAATAAACAACAACGTCAACAACAACAACAACGTCAAATAAACAACAACAACAACTAAGTCAACAACAACGACAACAATGTCAAATAAACAACAACAACAACAATGTCAAATAAACAACAACAACGTCAACAACAACAACAATGTAAAATAAACAACAACAACGTCAAATAAACAACAACAACAACGTCAACAACAACAACAACGTCAAATAAACAACAACAACAACAACTATGTCAACAACAACAACAACGTCAAATAAACAACAATAACAACAACAACAACAACAACGTCAAATAAACAACAACAACAACGTCAAATGAACAACAACAATAACACTGTCAAATAAACAACAACAACAACGTCAAATAAACAACAACAACAACAACGTCAATAAAACAACAATAAAAACAACGTCAACAACAACAACAACGTCAAATAAACAACAACAACAACAACGTCAAATAAACAATAACAACAACGTCAAATAAACAATAACAACAATAACAACAATGTCAAATAAACAACAATAACAACGTCAAATAAACAACAACAACAACAACGTCAACAACAACAACAACGTCAAATAAACAACAACAACAACAACGTCAAATAAACAACAACAACAACAACGTCAAATAAACAACAACAACAACAATAAAAACAACAACAACAACAACAACGTCAAATAAACAACAACAACAACAACATCAATTAAACAACAACGTCAAATAAACAACAACAAAAACAACAACAACATCAACAACAACAAAAACGTCAAATAAACAACAACAATAACGTCAACAACAACAACTACGTCAAATAAACAAAAACAACAACGTCAAATAAACATAACAACAACAACAACGTCAAATAAACAACAACAACAACGTCAAATAAACAACAACAACGTCAAATAAACAACAACAACAACGTCAAATAAACAACAACAACAATGTCAAATAAACAACAACAACAACAACACCGTCAACAACAACAACAATGTCAAATAAACAACAACAACAACAACGTCAAATAAACAACAACAACAATGTCAAATAAACAACAACAACAACAACAACAACACCGTCAACAACAACAACAATGTCAAATAAACAACAACAACAACAACAACAACACCGTCAACAACAACAACAATGTCAAATAAACAACAACAACAACAGCGTCAAATAAACAACAACAACAACTATGTCAACGACAACAACAACGTCAAATAAACAACAACAACAACGTCAAGTAAACAACAACAACAACAACAACAACAACGTCAAATAAACAACAACAACAACAATGTCAAATAAACAACAACAACAACACCGTCAACAACAACAACAATGTCAAATAAACAACAACAACGTCAAATAAACAACAACAACTATGTCAAATAAACAACAACAACAATAACAACAACAACGTCAAATAAACAACAACAACAACAACAACAACAACAACAACGTCAAATAAACAACAACAACAACAACAACATCAATTAAACAACAACAACAACGTCAAATAAACAACAACAAAAACAACAACAACAACAACAACAACAAAAACGTCAAATAAACAACAACAATAACGTCAACAACAACAACTACGTCAAATAAACAAAAACAACAACGTCAAATAAACATAACAACAACAACAACGTCAAATAAACAACAACAACAACGTCAAATAAACAACCACAACGTCAAATAAACAACAACAACAACAACGTCAAATAAACAACAACAACAATGTCAAATAAACAACAACAACAACACCGTCAACAACAACAACAACAATGTCAAATAAACAACAACAATAACAACAGCGTCAAATAAACAACAACAACAACAACTATGTCAACAACAACAACGTCAAATAAATAACAACAACAACAACGTCAAGTAAACAACAACAACAACAACAACAACAACGTCAAATAAACAACAACAACAACAACAATGTCAAATAAACAACAACAACAACACCGTCAACAACAACAACAATGTCAAATAAACAACAACAACGTCAAATAAACAACAACAACAACTATGTCAATAACAACAACAACGTCAAATAAACAACAACAACTACGTCAAGTAAATAACCACAACAACAACAACAACGTCAAATAAACAACAACAACAACAACATCAAATAAAAAAACAACAACAACAACGTCAAATTAACAACAACAACAACAACGTCAACAACAACAACAAAGTCAAATAAACAACAACAAAAACAATAACAACATCAACAACAACAACAACGTCAAATAAACAACAACAACAACAACAACGTCAACAACGTCAATAACAACGTCAAATAAACAACAACAACAATGTCAAATAAACAATAACAACAACAACGTCAAATAAACAACAACAACAACGTCAAATAAACAATAACAACAACAATGTCAAATAAACAACAACAACAACGTCAAATAAACAACAACAACAACGTTAAATAAACAACAACAACAACGTCAAATAAACAACAACAACAACAACAACAATAATAACAACAACGTCAAATAAACAACACCAACAACAACGTTAAATAAACAACAACAACAACGTCAAATAAACAAAAACAAAAACAAAAACATCAAATAAACAACAACAACAACAACAACGTCAGCAACAACAACTACGTCAAATAAATAACAACAACAACGTCAAATAAACAATAACAACAACAACAACGTCAAATAAACAACAACAACAACGTCAAATAAACAACAACAATGTCAAATAAAGAACAACAACAACAACAACGTCAAATAAAAAACAACGTCAACAACAACAACAACGTCAAATAAACAACAACAACAACTAAGTCAACAACAACGACAACAACGTCAAATAAACAACAACAACAACAACGTCAAATAAACAACAACAACAACAACGTCAACAACAACAACAACAACAATGTCAAATAAACAACAACAACGTCAACAACAACAACAATGTAAAATAAACAACAACAACAACAACGTCAAATAAACAACAACAACAACGTCAACAACAACAACGTCAAATAAACAACAACAACAACTATGTCAACAACAACAACAACAACGTCAAATAAACAACAATAACAACAACAACAACAACAACAACGTCAACTAAACAACAACAACAACGTCAAATGAACAACAACAACAACACTGTCAAATAAACAACAACAACAACGTCAAATAAACAACAACAACAACAACGTCAATAAAACAACAATAAAAACAACGTCAACAACGTCAAATAAACAACAACAACAACAACGTCAAATAAACAATAACAACAACGTCAAATAAACAATAACAACAATAACAACAATGTCAAATAAACAACAATAACAACGTCAAATAAACAACAACAACAACAACGTCAACAACAACAACAACGTCAAATAAACAACAACAACAACAACGTCAAATAAACAACAACAACAACAATAACAACAACAACAACAACAACGTCAAATAAACAACAACAACAACAACATCAATTAAACAACAACGTCAAATAAACAACAACAAAAACAACAACAACATCAACAACAACAAAAACGTCAAATAAACAACAACAATAACGTCAACAACAACAACTACGTCAAATAAACAAAAACAACAACGTCAAATAAACATAACAACAACAACAACGTCAAATAAACAACAACAACAATGTCAAATAAACAACAACAACAACAACACCGTCAACAACAACAACAATGTCAAATAAACAACAACAACAACAACAACACCGTCAACAACAACAACAATGTCAAATAAACAACAACAACAACAGCGTCAAATAAACAACAACAACAACTATGTCAACAACAACAACAACGTCAAATAAACAACAACAACAACAACAACAACGTCAAGTAAACAACAACAACAACAACAACGTCAAATAAACAACAACAACAACAATGTCAAATAAACAACAACAACAACAACACCGTCAACAACAACAACAATGTCAAATAAACAACAACAACGTCAAATAAACAACAACAACTATGTCAAATAAACAACAACAACAACAACATAACAACAACAACGTCAAATAAACAACAACAACAACAACAACAATAACAACAACAATAACAACAACAACAACAACGTCAAATAAACAACAACAAAAACAACAACAACATCAACAACAACAAAAACGTCAAATAAACAACAACAATAACGTCAACAACAACAACTACGTCAAATAAACAAAAACAACAATGTCAAATAAACATAACAACAACAACAATGTCAAATAAACAACAACAACAACAACGTCAAATAAACAACAACAACGTCAAATAAACAACAACAACAACAACGTCAAATAAACAACAACAACAATGTCAAATAAACAACAACAACAACAACAACACCGTCAACAACAACAACAATGTCAAATAAACAACAACAACAACAACGTCAAATAAACAACAACAACA
>OX451739.1:247520776-247523276 GCA_948472305.1 Vicia faba
CAACAACAACGTCAAATAAACAACAACAACAACAATGTCAAATAAACAACAACAACAACACCGTCAACAACAACAACAATGTCAAATAAACAACAACAACGTCAAATAAACAACAACAACTATGTCAAATAAACAACAACAACAATAACAACAACAACGTCAAATAAACAACAACAACAACAACAACAACGTCAAATATACAACAACAACAACAACAACATCAATTAAACAACAACAACAACGTCAAATAAACAACAACAAAAACAACAACAACAACAACAACAAAAACGTCAAATAAACAACAACAATAACGTCAACAACAACAACTACGTCAAATAAACAAAAACAACGACGTCAAATAAACATAACAACAACAACAACGTCAAATAAACAACAACAACAACGTCAAATAAACAACCACAACGTCAAATAAACAACAACAACAACAACGTCAAATAAACAACAACAACAATGTCAAATAAACAACAACAACAACACCGTCAACAACAACAACAACAATGTCAAATAAACAACAACAATAACAACAACGTCAAATAAACAACAACAACAACAACTATGTCAACAACAACAACGTCAAATAAATAACAACAACAACAACGTCAAGTAAACAACAACAACAACAACAACAACAACGTCAAATAAACAACAACAACAACAATGTCAAATAAACAACAACAACAACACCGTCAACAACAACAACAATGTCAAATAAACAACAACAACGTCAAATAAACAACAACAACAACTATGTCAATAACAACAACAACGTCAAATAAACAACAACAACTACGTCAAGTAAATAACCACAACAACAACAACAACGTCAAATAAACAACAACAACAACAACATCAAATAAAAAAACAACAACAACAACGTCAAATTAACAACAACAACAACAACGTCAACAACAACAACAAAGTCAAATAAACCACAACAAAAACAATAACAACATCAACAACAACAACAACGTCAAATAAACAACAACAACAACAACAACGTCAACAACAACGTCAAATAAACAACAACAACAACGTCAAATAAACAATAACAACAACAATGTCAAATAAACAACAACAACAACGTCAAATAAACAACAACAACAACGTCAATAACAACAACAACAACGTCAAATAAACAACAACAACAACGTTAAATAAACAACAACAACAACAACGTCAAATAAACAACAACAACAACAACAACAATAATAACAACAACGTCAAATAAACAACACCAACAACAACGTTAAATAAACAACAACAACAACGTCAAATAAACAAAAACAAAAACAAAAACATCAAATAAACAACAACAACAACAACAACATCAACGTCAGCAACAACAACTACGTCAAATAAATAACAACAACAACGTCAAATAAACAATAACAACAACAACAACGTCAAATAAACAACAACAACAACAACAACGTCAAATAAACAACAACAATGTCAAATAAAGAACAACAACAACAACAACAACAACAACGTCAAATAAACAACAACGTCAACAACAACAACAACGTCAAATAAACAACAACAACAACTAAGTCAACAACAACGACAACAACGTCAAATAAACAACAACAACAACAATGTCAAATAAACAACAACAACGTCAACAACAACAACAATGTAAAATAAACAACAACAACAACGTCAAATAAACAACAACAACAACGTCAACAACAACAACAACGTCAAATAAACAACAAGAACAACAACTATGTCAACAACAACAACAACGTCAAATAAACAACAATAACAACAACAACAACAACAACGTCAAATAAACAACAACAACAACGTCAAATGAACAACAACAACAACACTGTCAAATAAACAACAACAACAACGTCAAATAAACAACAACAACAACAACGTCAATAAAACAACAATAAAAACAACGTCAACAACAACAACAACGTCAAATAAACAACAACAACAACAACGTCAAATAAACAATAACAACAACGTCAAATAAACAATAACAACAATAACAACAATGTCAAATAAACAACAATAACAACGTCAAATAAACAACAACAACAACGTCAACAACAACAACAACGTCAAATAAACAACAACAACAACAACGTCAAATAAACAACAACAACAACAACAACGTCAAATAAACAACAACAACAACAATAACAACAACAACAACAACAACAACAACAATGTCAAATAAACAACAACAACAACAACATCAATTAAACAACAACGTCAAATAAACAACAACAAAAACAACAACAACATCAACAACAACAAAAACGTCAAATAAACAACAACAATAACGTCAACAACAACAACTACGTCAAATAAACAAAAACAACAACGTCAAATAAACATAACAACAACAACAACGTCAAATAAACAACAACAACAACGTCAAATAAACAACAACAACGTCAAATAAACAACAACAACAACGTCAAATAAACAACAACAATAATGTCAAATAAACAACAACAACAAC
>OX451739.1:247528276-247583276 GCA_948472305.1 Vicia faba
AACAACAACAACAACGTCAAATAAACAACAACAACGTCAAATAAACAACAACAACAACGTCAAATAAACAACAACAACAATGTCAAATAAACAACAACAACAACAACACCGTCAACAACAACAACAATGTCAAATAAACAACAACAACAACAACAACACCGTCAACAACAACAACAATGTCAAATAAACAACAACAACAACAGCGTCAAATAAACAACAACAACAACTATGTCAACAACAACAACAACGTCAAATAAACAACAACAACAACAACAACAACGTCAAGTAAACAACAACAACAACAACAACGTCAAATAAACAACAACAACAACAATGTCAAATAAACAACAACAACAACAACACCGTCAACAACAACAACAATGTCAAATAAACAACAACAACGTCAAATAAACAACAACAACAACTATGTCAAATAAACAACAACAACAACATAACAACAACAACGTCAAATAAACAACAACAACAACAACAACAATAACAACAACAATAACAACAACAACAACAACGTCAAATAAACAACAACAAAAACAACAACAACATCAACAACAACAAAAACGTCAAATAAACAACAACAATAACGTCAACAACAACAACTACGTCAAATAAACAAAAACAACAATGTCAAATAAACATAACAACAACAACAATGTCAAATAAACAACAACAACAACAACGTCAAATAAACAACAACAACGTCAAATAAACAACAACAACAACAACGTCAAATAAACAACAACAACAATGTCAAATAAACAACAACAACAACAACAACACCGTCAACAACAACAACAATGTCAAATAAACAACAACAACAACAACGTCAAATAAACAACAACAACAACAACAACGTCAAATAAACAACAACAACAACAACAATGTCAAATAAACAACAACAACAACAAGATCGTCAACAACAACAACAATGTCAAATAAACAACAACAACAACAACAGTGTCAAATAAACAACAACAACAACAACAACGTCAAATAAACAACAACAACAACAACAACAATGTCAAATAAACAACAACAACAACAACACCGTCAACAACAACAACAATGTCAAATAAACAACAACAACGTCAAATAAACAACAACAACAACTATGTCAATAACAACAACAACGTCAAATAAACAACAACAACAACGTCAAGTAAATAACCACAACAACAACAACGTCAAATAAACAACAACAACAACATCAAATAAAAAAGCAACAACAACAACGTCAAATTAACAACAACAACAACAACAACAACGTCAACAACAACAACAACGTCAAATAAACAACAACAAAAACAATAACAACATCAACAACAACAACGTCAAATAAACAACAACAACAACTTCAACAACAACGTCAAAAAAACAACAACAACAACAACGTCAAATAAACAACAACAACAACACCGTCAAATAAACAACAACAACAACAATGTCAAATAAACAACAACAACAACAACGTCAAATAAACAACACCAAAAACAACGTCAAAACAACAACAACGTCAAATAAACAACAACAACAACAACAATGTCAACAACAACAACAACAACGTCAAATAAACAACAACAACGTCAAATAAACAATAACAACAACAACAATGTCAAATAAACAACAATAACAACAACGTCAAATAAACAACAACAACAACAACAACGTCAACAACAACAACAACGTCAAATAAACAACAACAGCAACAACATCAAATAAACAATAACAACAACAACGTCAAATAAACAACAACAACAACAATAACAACAACAACAACAACGTCAAATAAACAACAACAACAACAACAACGTCAATTAAACAACAACAACAACGTCAAATAAACAACAACAAAAACAACAACAACATCAACAACAACAAAAACGTCAAATAAACAACAACAACAACAACAACAACAACAACTACGTCAAATAAACAACAACAACAACGTTAAATAAACAATAACAACAACAACAACGTCAAATAAACAACAACAACAACGTCAAATAAACAACAACAACGTCAAATAAACAACAACAACAACATCAACAACAACAACAACAATGTCAAATAAACAACAACAACAACAACAACGTCGACAACAACAACTACGTCAAATAAATAACAACAACAACAACAACAACAACAACGTCAACAACAACAACGTCAAATAAACAACAACAACAACGTCAAATAAACAATAACAACGTCAAATAAAGAACAACAACAACAACAACAGCAACGTCAAATAAACAACAACAATGTCAACAACAACAAGAACTATGTCAAATAAACAACAACAACAACAACACCGTCAACAACAACAACGTCAAATAAACAACAACAACAACAACATCAAATAAACAACAACAACAATGTCAAATAAACAACAACAACAACAACAACAATAACAACAACAACAACAACGTCAAATATACAACAACAACAACAACAAAAACGTCAAATAAACAACAACAACAACGTCAACAAGAATAACTACGTCAAATAAACAACAACAACAACGTCAAATAAACAACAACAACAACAATGTCACCCACAACAACGTCAAATAAATAACAACAACAATGTCAAATAAACAACAATACTAAAACAACGTCAAATAAACAACAACAACAACAACGTCAACAACAACAACAACATCAATGTCAAATAAACAACAACAACAACAACAACATCAACAACAACAACAATGTCAAATAAATAACAACAACAACGTTAAATAAACAACAACAACAACGTCAACAACAACAACAACGTCAAATAAACAACAACAACAACAATGTCACCCACAACAATGTCAAATAAATAACAACAACAATGTCAAATAAACAACAATACTAAAACAACGTCAAATAAACAACAACAACAACAACGTCAACAACAACAACAACAATGTCAAATAAACAACAACAACAACAACAAAGTCAACAACAACTACAATGTCAAATAAATAACAACAACAACGTCAAATAAACAACAACAACGTCAAATAAACAACAACGTCAACAACAACAACAACGTCAAATAAACAACAACAACAACTAAGTCAACAACAACGACAACAACGTCAAATAAACAACAACAACAACAACAACAACGTCAAATAAACAACAACAACAACAACAATGTCAAATAAACAACAACAACGTCAACAACAACAACAATGTAAAATAAACAACAACAACAACGTCAAATAAATAACAACAACAACGTCAACAACAACAACAACGTCAAATAAACAACAACAACAACTATGTCAACAACAACAACAACGTCAAATAAACAACAATAACAACAACAACAACATCAACAACAACAACGTCAAATAAACAACAACAACAACAACGTCAAATGAACAACAACAACAACACCGTCAAATAAACAACAACAACGTCAAATAAACAACAACAACAACAACGTCAATAAAACAACAATAAAAACAACGTCAACACCAACAACAACGTCAAATAAACAACAACAACAACAACGTCAACAACAACAACGTCAAATAAACAATAACAACAACGTCAAATAAACAATAACAACAATAACAACAATGTCAAATAAACAACAATAACAACGTCAAATAAACAACAACAACAACAACAACGTCAACAACAACAACAACGTCAAATAAACAACAACAACAACGTCAAATAAACAACAACAACAACAACGTCAAATAAACAACAACAACAACAACAATAACAACAACAACAACAACAACAACGTCAAATAAACAACAACAACAACAACATCAATTAAACAACAACGTCAAATAAACAACAACAAAAACAACAACAACATCAACAACAACAAAAACGTCAAATACACAACAACAATAACATCAACAACAACAACTACGTCAAATAAACAAAAACAACAACGTCAAATAAACATAACAACAACAACAACGTCAAATAAACAACAACAACAACGTCAAATAAACAACAACAATGTCAAATAAACAACAACAACAACAACGTCAAATAAACAACAACAACAATGTCAAATAAACAACAACAACAACAACAACACCGTCAACAACAACAACAATGTCAAATAAACAACAACAACAACAGCGTCAAATAAACAACAACAACAAATATGTCAACAACAACAACAACGTCAAATAAACAACAACAACAACAACGTCAAGTAAACAACAACAACAACAACAACAATAACAACAACAACAAGAACAACGTCAAATAAACAACAACAACAACAATGTCAAATAAACAACAACAACAACACCGTCAACAACAACAACAATGTCAAATAAACAACAACAATGTCAAATAAACAACAACAACTATGTCAACAACAACAACAACGTCAAATAAACAACAACAACAACAACGTCAAGTAAACAACAACAACAACAACAACAACAAGAACAACGTCAAACAAACAACAACAACAACAATGTCAAATAAACAACAACAACAACACCGTCAACAACAACAACAATGTCAAATAAACAACAACAACGTCAAATAAACAACAACAACTATGTCAAATAAACAACAACAACAATAACAACAACAACGTCAAATAAACAACAACAACAACAACAACGTCAAATAAACAACAACAACAACAACATCAATTAAACAACAACAACAACGTCAAATAAACAACAACAAAAACAACAACAACATCAACAACCACAAAAACGTCAAATAAACAACAACAATAATGTCAACAACAACAACTACGTCAAATAAACAAAAACAACAACGTCAAATAAACATAACAACAACAACAACGTCAAATAAACAACAACAACAACGTCAAATAAACAACAACAACGTCAAATAAACAACAACAACAACAACAACGTCAAATAAACAACAACAACAATGTCAAATAAACAACAACAACAACAACACCGTCAACAACAACAACAATGTCAAATAAACAACAACAACAACAACACCGTCAACAACAACAACAATGTCAAATAAACAACAACAACAACAACGTCAAATAAACAACAACAACAACAACTATGTCAACAACAACAACGTCAAATAAATAACAACAACAACAACGTCAAGTAAACAACAACAACAACAACAACAACAACAACGTCAAATAAACAACAACAACAACAATGTCAAATAAACAACAACAACAACACCGTCAACAACAACAACAATGTCAAATAAACCACAACAACGTCAAATAAACAACAACAACAACTATGTCAATAACAACAACAACGTCAAATAAACAACAACAACTACGTCAAGTAAATAACCACAACAACAACGTCAAATAAACAACAACAACATCAAATAAAAAAACGTCAAATTAACAACAACAACAACAACGTCAACAACAACAACAAAGTCAAATAAACCACAACAAAAACAATAACAACATCAACAACAACAACAACGTCAAATAAACAACAACAACAACAACGTCAACAACGTCAACAACGTCAACAACAACGTCAAATAAACAACAACAACAACGTCAAATATACAATAACAACAACAATGTCAAATAAACAACAACAACAACGTCAAATAAACAACAACAACAACGTCAATAACAACAACAACAACGTCAAATAAACAACAACTACAACGTTAAATAAACAACAACAACAACGTCAAATAAACAACAACAACAACAACAACAATAATAACAACAACGTCAAATAAACAACACCAATAACAACGTTAAATAAACAAAAACAAAAACAACATCAAATAAACAAAAACAAAAACAAAAACATCAAATAAACAACAACAACAACAACAACAACAACAACGTCAGCAACAACAACTACGTCAAATAAATAACAACAACAACGTCAAATAAACAATAACAACAACGACAACGTCAAATAAACAACAACAACAACAACAACAACGTCAAATAAACAACAACAATGTCAAATAAAGAACAACAACAACAACAACAACGTCAAATAAACAACAACGTCAACAACAACAACAACGTCAAATAAACAACAACAACAACTAAGTCAACAACAACGACAACAACGTCAAATAAACAACAACAACAACAATGTCAAATAAACAACAACAACGTCAACAACAACAACAATGTAAAATAAACAACAACAACAACGTCAAATAAACAACAACAACAACGTCAACAACAACAACAACGTCAAATAAACAACAACAACAACAACTATGTCAACAACAACAACAACGTCAAATAAACAACAATAACAACAACAACAACAACAACGTCAAATAAACAACAACAACAACGTCAAATGAACAACAACAACAACACTGTCAAATAAACAACAACAACAACGTCAAATAAACAACAACAACAACAACGTCAATAAAACAACAATAAAAACAACGTCAACAACAACAACAACGTCAAATAAACAACAACAACAACAACGTCAAATAAACAATAACAACAACGTCAAATAAACAATAACAACAATAACAACAATGTCAAATAAACAACAATAACAACGTCAAATAAACAACAACAACAACAACAACGTCAACAACAACAACAACGTCAAATAAACAACAACAACAACAACGTCAAATAAACAACAACAACAACAATAACAACAACAACAACAACAACAACGTCAAATAAACAACAACAACAACAACAACATCAATTAAACAACAACGTCAAATAAACAACAACAAAAACAACAACAACATCAACAACAACAAAAACGTCAAATAAACAACAACAATAACGTCAACAACAACAACTACGTCAAATAAACAAAAACAACAACGTCAAATAAACATAACAACAACAACAACAACGTCAAATAAACAACAACAACAACGTCAAATAAACAACAACAACGTCAAATAAACAACAACAACAACGTCAAATAAACAACAACAACAATGTCAAATAAACAACAACAACAACAACACCGTCAACAACAACAACAATGTCAAATAAACAACAACAACAACAACAACAACACCGTCAACAACAACAACAATGTCAAATAAACAACAACAACAACAGCGTCAAATAAACAACAACAACAACTATGTCAACAACAACAACAACGTCAAATAAACAACAACAACAACAACGTCAAGTAAACAACAACAACAACAACAACAACAACAACAACGTCAAATAAACAACAACAACAACAACAATGTCAAATAAACAACAACAACAACACCGTCAACAACAACAACAATGTCAAATAAACAACAACAACGTCAAATAAACAACAACAACTATGTCAAATAAACAACAACAACAATAACAACAACAACGTCAAATAAACAACAACAACAACAACAACAACGTCAAATAAACAACAACAACAACAACATCAATTAAACAACAACAACAACGTCAAATAAACAACAACAAAAACAACAATAACATCAACAACAACAAAAACGTCAAATAAACAACAACAATAACGTCAACAACAACAACTACGTCAAATAAACAAAAACAACAACGTCAAATAAACATAACAACAACAACAACGTCAAATAAACAACAACAACAACGTCAAATAAACAACAACAACGTCAAATAAACAACAACAACAACAACGTCAAATAAACAACAACAAGAATGTTAAATAAACAACAACAACAACAACACAGTCAACAACAACAACAATGTCAAATAAACAACAACAACAACAGCGTCAAATAAACAACAACAACAACAACTATGTCAACAACAACAACGTCAAATAAATAACAACAACAACGTCAAGTAAACAACAACAACAACAACAACAACAACAACAACAACGTCAAATAAACAACAACAACAACAATGTCAAATAAACAACAACAACAACAACACCGTCAACAACAATAACAATGTCAAATAAACAACAACAACGTCAAATAAACAACAACAACAACTATGTCAATAACAACAACAACGTCAAATAAACAACAACAACTACGTCAAGTAAATAACCACAACAACAACGTCAAATAAACAACAACAACAACATCAAATAAAAAAACGTCAAATTAACAACAACAACAACAACGTCAACAACAACAACAAAGTCAAATAAACCACAACAATAACAATAACAACATCAACAACAACAACAACGTCAAATAAACAACAACAACAACAACAACGTCAACAACGTCAACAACAACGTCAAATAAACAACAACAACAACGTCAAATAAACAATAACAACAACAATGTCAAATAAACAACAACAACAACGTCAAATAAACAACAACAACAACGTCAATAACAACAACAACAACGTCAAATAAACAACAACAACAACGTTAAATAAACAACAACAACAACGTCAAATAAACAACAACAACAACAACAACAATAATAACAACAACGTCAAATAAACAACACCAACAACAACGTTAAATAAACAACAACAACAACGTCAAATAAACAAAAACAAAAACAAAAACATCAAATAAACAACAACAACAACAACAACAACAACAACGTCAGCAACAAAAACTACGTCAAATAAATTACAACAACAACGTCAAATAAACAATAACAACAACAACAACGTCAAATAAACAACAACAACAACAACAACAACGTCAAATAAACAACAACAATGTCAAATAAAGAACAACAACAACAACAACAACGTCAAATAAACAACAACGTCAACAACAACAACAACGTCAAATAAACAACAACAACAACAACTAAGTCAACAACAACGACAACAACGTCAAATAAACAACAACAACAACAATGTCAAATAAACAACAACAACGTCAACAACAACAACAATGTAAAATAAACAACAACAACAACGTCAAATAAACAACAACAACAACGTCAACAACAACAACAACGTCAAATAAACAACAACAACAACAACTATGTCAACAACAACAACAACGTCAAATAAACAACAATAACAACAACAACAACAACAACGTCAAATAAACAAAAACAACAACGTCAAATGAACAACAACAACAACACTGTCAAATAAACAACAACAACAACGTCAAATAAACAACAACAACAACGCCAATAAAACTACAATAAAAACAACGTCAACAACAACAACAACGTCAAATAAACAACAACAACAACGTCAAATAAACAATAACAACAATGTCAAATAAACAACAATAACAACGTCAAATAAACAACAACAACAACAACGTCAACAACAACAACAACGTCAAATAAACAACAACAACAACAACGTCAAATAAACAACAACAATAACAACAACGTCAAATAAACAACAACAACAACAATAACAACAACAACAACAACAACAACGTCAAATAAACAACAACAACAACATCAATTAAACAACAACGTCAAATAAACAACAACAAAAACAACAACAACATCAAAAACAACAACAAAAACGTCAAATAAACAACAACAATAACGTCAACAACAACAACTACGTCAAATAAACAAAAACAACAACGTCAAATAAACATAACAACAACAACAACGTCAAATAAACAACAACAACAACGTCAAATAAACAACAACAATGTCAAATAAACAACAACAACAACAACGTCAAATAAACAACAACAACAATGTCAAATAAACAACAACAACAACAACAACACCGTCAACAACAACAACAATGTCAAATAAACAACAACAACAACAGCGTCAAATAAACAACAACAACAACTATGTCAACAACAACAACAACGTCAAATAAACAACAACAACAACAACGTCAAGTAAACAACAACAACAACAACAACAATAACAACAACAACAAGAACAACGTCAAATAAACAACAACAACAACAATGTCAAATAAACAACAACAACAACACCGTCAACAACAACAACAATGTCAAATAAACAACAACAACGTCAAATAAACAACAACAACTATGTCAACAACAACAACAACGTCAAATAAACAACAACAACAACGTCAAGTAAACAACAACAACAACAACAACAACAAGAACAACGTCAAATAAACAACAACAACAACAATGTCAAATAAACAACAACAACAACACCGTCAACAACAACAACAATGTCAAATAAACAACAACAACGTCAAATAAACAACAACAACTATGTCAAATAAACAACAACAACAATAACAACAACAACGTCAAATAAACAACAACAACAACAACAACGTCAAATAAACAACAACAACAACAACAACATCAATTAAACAACAACAACAACGTCAAATAAACAACAACAAAAACAACAACAACATCAACAACCACAAAAACGTCAAATAAACAACAACAATAATGTCAACAACAACAACTACGTCAAATAAACAAAAACAACAACGTCAAATAAACATAACAACAACAACAACGTCAAATAAACAACAACAACAACGTCAAATAAACAACAACAACGTCAAATAAACAACAACAACAACAACGTCAAATAAACAACAACAACAATGTCAAATAAACAACAACAACAACAACACCGTCAACAACAACAACAATGTCAAATAAACAACAACAACAACAGCGTCAAATAAACAACAACAACAACAACAATGTCAACAACAACAACGTCAAATAAATAACAACAACAACAACGTCAAGTAAACAACAACAACAACAACAACAACAACAACGTCAAATAAACAACAACAACAACAATGTCAAATAAACAACAACAACAACACCGTCAACAACAACAACAATGTCAAATAAACCACAACAACGTCAAATAAACAACAACAACAACTATGTCAATAACAACAACAACGTCAAATAAACAACAACAACTACGTCAAGTAAATAACCACAACAACAACGTCAAATAAACAACAACAACAACAACATCAAATAAAAAAACGTCAAATTAACAACAACAACAACAACGTCAACAACAACAACAAAGTCAAATAAACCACAACAAAAACAATAACAACATCAACAACAACAACAACGTCAAATAAACAACAACAACAACAACAACGTCAACAACGTCAACAACAACGTCAAATAAACAACAACAACAACGTCAAATATACAATAACAACAACAATGTCAAATAAACAACAACAACAACGTCAAATAAACAACAACAACAACGTCAATAACAACAACAACAACGTCAAATAAACAACAACTACAACGTTAAATAAACAACAACAACAACGTCAAATAAACAACAACAACAACAACAACAACAATAATAACAACAACGTCAAATAAACAACACCAATAACAACGTTAAATAAACAACAACAACAACGTCAAATAAACAAAAACAAAAACAAAAACATCAAATAAACAACAACAACAACAACAACAACAACGTCAGCAACAACAACTACGTCAAATAAATAACAACAACAACGTCAAATAAACAATAACAACAACAACAACGTCAAATAAACAACAACAACAACAACAACAACAACGTCAAATAAACAACAACAATGTCAAATAAAGAACAACAACAACAACAACAACGTCAAATAAACAACAACGTCAACAACAACAACAACGTCAAATAAACAACAACAACAACTAAGTCAACAACAACGACAACAACGTCAAATAAACAACAACAACAACAATGTCAAATAAACAACAACAACGTCAACAACAACAACAATGTAAAATAAACAACAACAACAACGTCAAATAAACAACAACAACAACGTCAACAACAACAACAACGTCAAATAAACAACAACAACAACAACTATGTCAACAACAACAACAACGTCAAATAAACAACAATAACAACAACAACAACAACAACGTCAAATAAACAACAACAACAACGTCAAATGAACAACAACAACAACACTGTCAAATAAACAACAACAACAACGTCAAATAAACAACAACAACAACAACGTCAATAAAACAACAATAAAAACAACGTCAACAACAACAACAACGTCAAATAAACAACAACAACAACAACGTCAAATAAACAATAACAACAACGTCAAATAAACAATAACAACAATAACAACAATGTCAAATAAACAACAATAACAACGTCAAATAAACAACAACAACAACAACAACGTCAACAACAACAACAACGTCAAATAAACAACAACAACAACAACGTCAAATAAACAACAACAACAACAATAACAACAACAACAACAACAACAACGTCAAATAAACAACAACAACAACAACAACATCAATTAAACAACAACGTCAAATAAACAACAACAAAAACAACAACAACATCAACAACAACAAAAACGTCAAATAAACAACAACAATAACGTCAACAACAACAACTACGTCAAATAAACAAAAACAACAACGTCAAATAAACATAACAACAACAACAACAACGTCAAATAAACAACAACAACAACGTCAAATAAACAACAACAACGTCAAATAAACAACAACAACAACGTCAAATAAACAACAACAACAATGTCAAATAAACAACAACAACAACAACACCGTCAACAACAACAACAATGTCAAATAAACAACAACAACAACAACAACACCGTCAACAACAACAACAATGTCAAATAAACAACAACAACAACAGCGTCAAATAAACAACAACAACAACTATGTCAACAACAACAACAACGTCAAATAAACAACAACAACAACAACGTCAAGTAAACAACAACAACAACAACAACAACAACGTCAAATAAACAACAACAACAACAATGTCAAATAAACAACAACAACAACACCGTCAACAACAACAACAATGTCAAATAAACAACAACAACGTCAAATAAACAACAACAACTATGTCAAATAAACAACAACAACAATAACAACAACAACGTCAAATAAACAACAACAACAACAACAACAACAACGTCAAATAAACAACAACAACAACAACATCAATTAAACAACAACAACAACGTCAATTAAACAACAACAAAAACAACAATAACATCAACAACAACAAAAACGTCAAATAAACAACAACAATAACGTCAACAACAACAACTACGTCAAATAAACAAAAACAACAACGTCAAATAAACATAACAACAACAACAACGTCAAATAAACAACAACAACAACGTCAAATAAACAACAACAACAACAACGTCAAATAAACAACAACAAGAATGTTAAATAAACAACAACAACAACAACACCGTCAACAACAACAACAATGTCAAATAAACAACAACAACAACAGCGTCAAATAAACAACAACAACAACAACTATGTCAACAACAACAACGTCAAATAAATAACAACAACAACAACGACAAGTAAACAACAACAATAACAACAACAACAACAACAACGTCAAATAAACAACAACAACAACAATGTCAAATAAACAACAACAACAACAACACCGTCAAAAACAATAACAATGTCAAATAAACAACAACAACGTCAAATAAACAACAACAACAACTATGTCAATAACAACAACAACGTCAAATAAACAACAACAACTACGTCAAGTAAATAACCACAACAACAACGTCAAATAAACAACAACAACAACAACATCAAATAAAAAAACGTCAAATTAACAACAACAACAACAACGTCAACAACAACAACAAAGTCAAATAAACCACAACAATAACAATAACAACATCAACAACAACAACAACGTCAAATAAACAACAACAACAACAACAACGTCAACAACGTCAACAACAACGTCAAATAAACAACAACAACAACGTCAAATAAACAATAACAACAACAATGTCAAATAAACAACAACAACAACGTCAAATAAACAACAACAACAACGTCAATAACAACAACAACAACGTCAAATAAACAACAACAACAACGTTAAATAAACAACAACAACAACGTCAAATAAACAACAACAACAACAACAACAATAATAACAACAACGTCAAATAAACAACACCAACAACAACGTTAAATAAACAACAACAACAACGTCAAATAAACAAAAACAAAAACAAAAACATCAAATAAACAACAACAACAACAACAACAACAACAACGTCAGCAACAACAACTACGTCAAATAAATTACAACAACAACGTCAAATAAACAATAACAACAACAACAACGTCAAATAAACAACAACAACAACAACAACAACGTCAAATAAACAACAACAATGTCAAATAAAGAACAACAACAACAACAACAACAACGTCAAATAAACAACAACGTCAACAACAACAACAACGTCAAATAAACAACAACAACAACTAAGTCAACAACAACGACAACAACGTCAAATAAACAACAACAACAACAATGTCAAATAAACAACAACAACGTCAACAACAACAACAATGTAAAATAAACAACAACAACAACGTCAAATAAACAACAACAACAACGTCAACAACAACAACAACGTCAAATAAACAACAACAACAACAACTATGTCAACAACAACAACAACGTCAAATAAACAACAATAACAACAACAACAACAACAACGTCAAATAAACAAAAACAACAACGTCAAATGAACAACAACAACAACACTGTCAAATAAACAACAACAACAACGTCAAATAAACAACAACAACAACAACGCCAATAAAACAACAATAAAAACAACGTCAACAACAACAACAACGTCAAATAAACAACAACAACAACGTCAAATAAACAATAACAACAACGTCAAATAAACAATAACAACAATAACAACAATGTCAAATAAACAACAATAACAACGTCAAATAAACAACAACAACAACGTCAACAACAACAACAACGTCAAATAAACAACAACAACAACAACGTCAAATAAACAACAACAACAACAACAACAACGTCAAATAAACAACAACAACAACAATAACAACAACAACAACAACAACAACGTCAAATAAACAACAACAACAACATCAATTAAACAACAACGTCAAATAAACAACAACAAAAACAACAACAACATCAAAAACAACAACAAAAACGTCAAATAAACAACAACAATAACGTCAACAACAACAACTACGTCAAATAAACAAAAACAACAACGTCAAATAAACATAACAACAACAACAACGTCAAATAAACAACAACAACAACGTCAAATAAACAACAACAACGTCAAATAAACAACAACAACAACAACGTCAAATAAACAACAACAACAATGTCAAATAAACAACAACAACAACAACACCGTCAACAACAACAACAATGTCAAATAAACAACAACAACAACAACAACAATGTCAAATAAACAACAACAACAACAACAACACCGTCAACAACAACAACAATGTCAAATAAACAACAACAACAACAGCGTCAAATAAACAACAACAACAACTATGTCAACAACAACAACAACGTCAAATAAACAACAACAACAACAACGTCAAGTAAACAACAACAACAACAACAACAACGTCAAATAAACAACAACAACAACAATGTCAAATAAACAACAACAACAACACCGTCAACAACAACAACAATGTCAAATAAACAACAACAATGTCAAATAAACAACAACAACTATGTCAAATAAACAACAACAACAATAACAACAACAACGTCAAATAAACAACAACAACAACAACAACAACAACAACAACAACAACAACGTCAAATAAACAACAACAACAACAACAACATCAATTAAACAACAACAACAACGTCAAATAAACAACAACAAAAACAACAACAACATCAACAACAACAAAAACGTCAAATAAACAACAACAATAACGTCAACAACAACAACTACGTCAAATAAACAAAAACAACAACGTCAAATAAACATAACAACAACAACAACGTCAAATAAACAACAACAACAACGTCAAATAAACAACAACAACGTCAAATAAACAACAACAACAACAACGTCAAATAAACAACAACAACAATGTCAAATAAACAACAACAACAACAACAACACCGTCAACAACAACAACAATGTCAAATAAACAACAACAACAACAACGTCAAATAAACAACAACAACAACAACAACGTCAAATAAACAACAACAACAACAACAACAACGTCAAATAAAAAACAACAACAACAATGTCAAATAAACAACAACAACAACAACACCGTCAACAACAACAACAATGTCAAATAAACAACAACAACGTCAAATAAACAACAACAACAACTATGTCAATAACAACAACAACGTCAAATAAACAACAACAACTACGTCAAGTAAATAACCACAACAACAACAACAACGTCAAATAAATAACAACAACAACAACATCAAATAAAAAAACAACAACAACAACGTCAAATTAACAACAACAACAACAACGTCAACAACAACAACAAAGTCAAATAAACAACAACAAAAACAATAACAACATCAACAACAACAACAACGTCAAATAAACAACAACAACAACAACAACGTCAACAACGTCAACAACAACGTCAAATAAACAACAACAACAACGTCAAATAAACAATAACAACAACAATGTCAAATAAACAACAACAACAACGTCAAATAAACAACAACAACAACGTCAATAACAACAACAACAACGTCAAATAAACAACAACAACAACGTTAAATAAACAACAACAACAACGTCAAATAAACAACAACAACAACAATAATAACAACAACGTCAAATAAACAACACCAACAACAACGTTAAATAAACAACAACAACAACGTCAAATAAACAAAAACAAAAACAAAAACATCAAATAAACAACAACAACAACAACAACAACAACGTCAGCAACAACAACTACGTCAAATAAATAACAACAACAACGTCAAATAAACAATAACAACAACAACAACGTCAAATAAACAACAACAACAACGTCAAATAAACAACAACAATGTCAAATAAAGAACAACAACAACAACAACAACGTCAAATAAACAACAACGTCAACAACAACAACAACAACGTCAAATAAACAACAACAACAACTAAGTCAACAACAACGACAACAACGTCAAATAAACAACAACAACAACAACAACGTCAAATAAACAACAACAACAACGTCAACAACAACAACAACAACAATGTCAAATAAACAACAACAACGTCAACAACAACAACAATGTAAAATAAACAACAACAACAACGTCAAATAAACAACAACAACAACGTCAACAACAACAACAACGTCAAATAAACAACAACAACAACGTCAACAACAACAACAACGTCAAATAAACAACAACAACAACAACTATGTCAACAACAACAACAACAACAATGTCAAATAAACAACAATAACAACAACAACAACAACAACAACGTCATATAAACAACAACAACAACGTCAAATGAACAACAACAACAACACTGTCAAATAAACAACAACAACAACGTCAAATAAACAACAACAACAACAACGTCAATAAAACAACAATAAAAACAACATCAACAACAACAACAACGTCAAATAAACAACAACAACAACAACGTCAAATAAACAATAACAACAACGTCAAATAAACAATAACAACAATAACAACAATGTCAAATAAACAACAATAACAACGTCAAATAAACAACAACAACAACAACGTCAACAACAACAACAACGTCAAATAAACAACAACAACAACAACGTCAAATAAACAACAACAACAACAACGTCAAATAAACAACAACAACAACAACAATAACAACAACAACAACAACAACGTCAAATAAACAACAACAACAACAACATCAATTAAACAACAACGTCAAATAAACAACAACAAAAACAACAACAACATCAACAACAACAAAAACGTCAAATAAACAACAACAACAACAACGTCAAATAAACAATAACAACAACGTCAAATAAACAATAACAACAATAACAACAATGTCAAATAAACAACAATAACAACGTCAAATAAACAACAACAACAACAACGTCAACAACAACAACAACGTCAAATAAACAACAACAACAACAACGTCAAATAAACAACAACAACAACAACGTCAAATAAACAACAACAACAACAATAACAACAACAACAACAACAACAACAACGTCAAATAAACAACAACAACAACGTCAAATAAACAACAACAACGTCAAATAAACAACAACAACAACGTCAAATAAACAACAACAACAATGTCAAATAAACAACAACAACAACAACACCGTCAACAACAACAACAATGTCAAATAAACAACAACAACAACAACAACAATGTCAAATAAACAACAACAACAACAACAACACCGTCAACAACAACAACAATGTCAAATAAACAACAACAACAACAGCGTCAAATAAACAACAACAACAACTATGTCAACAACAACAACAACGTCAAATAAACAACAACAACAACAACGTCAAGTAAACAACAACAACAACAACAACAACAACAACAACGTCAAATAAACAACAACAACAACAATGTCAAATAAACAACAACAACAACACCGTCAACAACAACAACAATGTCAAATAAACAACAACAACTTCAAATAAACAACAACAACTATGTCAAATAAACAACAACAACAATAACAACAACAACGTCAAATAAACAACAACAACAACAACAACAACGTCAAATAAACAACAACAACAACAACATCAATTAAACAACAACAACAGCGTCAAATAAACAACAACAAAAACAACAATAACATCAACAACAACAAAAACGTCAAATAAACAACAACAATAACGTCAACAACAACAACTACGTCAAATAAACAAAAACAACAACGTCAAATAAACATAACAACAACAACAACGTCAAATAAACAACAACAACAACGTCAAATAAACAACAACAACGTCAAATAAACAACAACAACAACAACGTCAAATAAACAACAACAACAATGTCAAATAAACAACAACAACAACAACACCGTCAACAACAACAACAATGTCAAATAAACAACAACAACAACAGCGTCAAATAAACAACAACAACAACAACTATGTCAACAACAACAATGTCAAATAAATAACAACAACAACAACGTCAAGTAAACAACAACAACAACAACAACAACAACAACGTCAAATAAACAACAACAACAACAATGTCAAATAAACAACAACATTAACAACACCGTCAACAACAACAACAATGTCAAATAAACAACAACAACGTCAAATAAACAACAACAACAACTATGTCAATAACAACAACAACGTCAAATAAACAACAACAACTACGTCAAGTAAATAACCACAACAACAACGTCAAATAAACAACAACAACAACAACATCAAATAAAAAAACGTCAAATTAACAACAACAACAACAACGTCAACAACAACAACAAAGTCAAATAAACCACAACAATAACAATAACAACATCAACAACAACAACAACGTCAAATAAACAACAACAACAAAAACAACGTCAACAACGTCAACAACAACGTCAAATAAACAACAACAACAACGTCAAATAAACAATAACAACAACAATGTCAAATAAACAACAACAACAACGTCAAATAAACAACAACAACAACGTCAATAACAACAACAACAACGTCAAATAAACAACAACAACAACGTTAAATAAACAACAACAACAACGTCAAATAAACAACAACAACAACAACAACAATAATAACAACAACGTCAAATAAACAACACCAATGTCAAATAAAGAACAACAACAACAACAACAACGTCAAATAAACAACAACGTCAACAACAACAACAACAACGTCAAATAAACAACAACAACAACTAAGTCAACAACAACGACAACAACGTCAAATAAACAACAACAACAACAACAACGTCAAATAAACAACAACAACAACGTCAACAACAACAACAACAACAATGTCAAATAAACAACAACAACGTCAACAACAACAACAATGTAAAATAAACAACAACAACAACGTCAAATAAACAACAACAACAACGTCAACAACAACAACAACGTCAAATAAACAACAACAACAACGTCAACAACAACAACAACGTCAAATAAACAACAACAACAACAACTATGTCAACAACAACAACAACAACAATGTCAAATAAACAACAATAACAACAACAACAACAACAACGTCAAATAAACAACAACAACAACGTCAAATGAACAACAACAACAACACTGTCAAATAAACAACAACAACAACGTCAAATAAACAACAACAACAACAACGTCAATAAAACAACAATAAAAACAACATCAACAACAACAACAACGTCAAATAAACAACAACAACAACAACGTCAAATAAACAACAACAACAATGTCAAATAAACAACAACAACAACAACAACACCGTCAACAACAACAACAATGTCAAATAAACAACAACAACAACAGCGTCAAATAAACAACAACAACAACAACTATGTCAACAACAACAACGTCAAATAAATAACAACAACAACAACGTCAAGTAAACAACAACAACAACAACAACAACGTCAAATAAAAAACAACAACAACAATGTCAAATAAACAACAACAACAACAACACCGTCAACAACAACAACAATGTCAAATAAACAACAACAACGTCAAATAAACAACAACAACAACTATGTCAATAACAACAACAACGTCAAATAAACAACAACAACTACGTCAAGTAAATAACCACAACAACAACAACAACGTCAAATAAATAACAACAACAACAACATCAAATAAAAAAACAACAACAACAACGTCAAATTAACAACAACAACAACAACGTCAACAACAACAACAAAGTCAAATAAACAACAACAAAAACAATAACAACATCAACAACAACAACAACGTCAAATAAACAACAACAACAACAACAACGTCAACAACGTCAACAACAACGTCAAATAAACAACAACAACAACGTCAAATAAACAATAACAACAACAATGTCAAATAAACAACAACAACAACGTCAAATAAACAACAACAACAACGTCAATAACAACAACAACAACGTCAAATAAACAACAACAACAACGTTAAATAAACAACAACAACAACGTCAAATAAACAACAACAACAACAATAATAACAACAACGTCAAATAAACAACACCAACAACAACGTTAAATAAACAACAACAACAACGTCAAATAAACAAAAACAAAAACAAAAACATCAAATAAACAACAACAACAACAACAACAACGTCAGCAACAACAACTACGTCAAATAAATAACAACAACAACGTCAAATAAACAATAACAACAACAACAACGTCAAATAAACAACAACAACAACGTCAAATAAACAACAACAATGTCAAATAAAGAACAACAACAACAACAACAACGTCAAATAAACAACAACGTCAACAACAACAACAACAACGTCAAATAAACAACAACAACAACTAAGTCAACAACAACGACAACAACGTCAAATAAACAACAACAACAACAACAACGTCAAATAAACAACAACAACAACGTCAACAACAACAACAACAACAACAATGTCAAATAAACAACAACAACGTCAACAACAACAACAATGTAAAATAAACAACAACAACAACGTCAAATAAACAACAACAACAACGTCAACAACAACAACAACGTCAAATAAACAACAACAACAACGTCAACAACAACAACAACGTCAAATAAACAACAACAACAACAACTATGTCAACAACAACAACAACAACAATGTCAAATAAACAACAATAACAACAACAACAACAACAACAACGTCATATAAACAACAACAACAACGTCAAATGAACAACAACAACAACACTGTCAAATAAACAACAACAACAACGTCAAATAAACAACAACAACAACAACGTCAATAAAACAACAATAAAAACAACATCAACAACAACAACAACGTCAAATAAACAACAACAACAACAACGTCAAATAAACAATAACAACAACGTCAAATAAACAATAACAACAATAACAACAATGTCAAATAAACAACAATAACAACGTCAAATAAACAACAACAACAACAACGTCAACAACAACAACAACGTCAAATAAACAACAACAACAACAACGTCAAATAAACAACAACAACAACAACGTCAAATAAACAACAACAACAACAACAATAACAACAACAACAACAACAACGTCAAATAAACAACAACAACAACAACATCAATTAAACAACAACGTCAAATAAACAACAACAAAAACAACAACAACATCAACAACAACAAAAACGTCAAATAAACAACAACAACAACAACGTCAAATAAACAATAACAACAACGTCAAATAAACAATAACAACAATAACAACAATGTCAAATAAACAACAATAACAACGTCAAATAAACAACAACAACAACAACGTCAACAACAACAACAACGTCAAATAAACAACAACAACAACAACGTCAAATAAACAACAACAACAACAACGTCAAATAAACAACAACAACAACAATAACAACAACAACAACAACAACAACAACGTCAAATAAACAACAACAACAACGTCAAATAAACAACAACAACGTCAAATAAACAACAACAACAACGTCAAATAAACAACAACAACAATGTCAAATAAACAACAACAACAACAACACCGTCAACAACAACAACAATGTCAAATAAACAACAACAACAACAACAACAATGTCAAATAAACAACAACAACAACAACAACACCGTCAACAACAACAACAATGTCAAATAAACAACAACAACAACAGCGTCAAATAAACAACAACAACAACTATGTCAACAACAACAACAACGTCAAATAAACAACAACAACAACAACGTCAAGTAAACAACAACAACAACAACAACAACAACAACAACGTCAAATAAACAACAACAACAACAATGTCAAATAAACAACAACAACAACACCGTCAACAACAACAACAATGTCAAATAAACAACAACAACTTCAAATAAACAACAACAACTATGTCAAATAAACAACAACAACAATAACAACAACAACGTCAAATAAACAACAACAACAACAACAACAACGTCAAATAAACAACAACAACAACAACATCAATTAAACAACAACAACAGCGTCAAATAAACAACAACAAAAACAACAATAACATCAACAACAACAAAAACGTCAAATAAACAACAACAATAACGTCAACAACAACAACTACGTCAAATAAACAAAAACAACAACGTCAAATAAACATAACAACAACAACAACGTCAAATAAACAACAACAACAACGTCAAATAAACAACAACAACGTCAAATAAACAACAACAACAACAACGTCAAATAAACAACAACAACAATGTCAAATAAACAACAACAACAACAACACCGTCAACAACAACAACAATGTCAAATAAACAACAACAACAACAGCGTCAAATAAACAACAACAACAACAACTATGTCAACAACAACAATGTCAAATAAATAACAACAACAACAACGTCAAGTAAACAACAACAACAACAACAACAACAACAACGTCAAATAAACAACAACAACAACAATGTCAAATAAACAACAACATTAACAACACCGTCAACAACAACAACAATGTCAAATAAACAACAACAACGTCAAATAAACAACAACAACAACTATGTCAATAACAACAACAACGTCAAATAAACAACAACAACTACGTCAAGTAAATAACCACAACAACAACGTCAAATAAACAACAACAACAACAACATCAAATAAAAAAACGTCAAATTAACAACAACAACAACAACGTCAACAACAACAACAAAGTCAAATAAACCACAACAATAACAATAACAACATCAACAACAACAACAACGTCAAATAAACAACAACAACAAAAACAACGTCAACAACGTCAACAACAACGTCAAATAAACAACAACAACAACGTCAAATAAACAATAACAACAACAATGTCAAATAAACAACAACAACAACGTCAAATAAACAACAACAACAACGTCAATAACAACAACAACAACGTCAAATAAACAACAACAACAACGTTAAATAAACAACAACAACAACGTCAAATAAACAACAACAACAACAACAACAATAATAACAACAACGTCAAATAAACAACACCAATGTCAAATAAAGAACAACAACAACAACAACAACAACGTCAAATAAACAACAACGTCAACAACAACAACAACAACGTCAAATAAACAACAACAACAACTAAGTCAACAACAACGACAACAACGTCAAATAAACAACAACAACAACAACAACGTCAAATAAACAACAACAACAACGTCAACAACAACAACAACAACAACAATGTCAAATAAACAACAACAACGTCAACAACAACAACAATGTAAAATAAACAACAACAACAACGTCAAATAAACAACAACAACAACGTCAACAACAACAACAACGTCAAATAAACAACAACAACAACGTCAACAACAACAACAACGTCAAATAAACAACAACAACAACAACTATGTCAACAACAACAACAACAACAATGTCAAATAAACAACAATAACAACAACAACAACAACAACGTCAAATAAACAACAACAACAACGTCAAATGAACAACAACAACAACACTGTCAAATAAACAACAACAACAACGTCAAATAAACAACAACAACAACAACGTCAATAAAACAACAATAAAAACAACATCAACAACAACAACAACGTCAAATAAACAACAACAACAACAACGTCAAATAAACAATAACAACAACGTCAAATAAACAATAACAACAATAACAACAATGTCAAATAAACAACAATAACAACGTCAAATAAACAACAACAACAACAACGTCAACAACAACAACAACGTCAAATAAACAACAACAACAACAACGTCAAATAAACAACAACAACAACAACGTCAAATAAACAACAACAACAACAACAATAACAACAACAACAACAACAACGTCAAATAAACAACAACAACAACAACATCAATTAAACAACAACGTCAAATAAACAACAACAAAAACAACAACAACATCAACAACAACAAAAACGTCAAATAAACAACAACAACAACAACGTCAAATAAACAATAACAACAACGTCAAATAAACAATAACAACAATAACAACAATGTCAAATAAACAACAATAACAACGTCAAATAAACAACAACAACAACAACGTCAACAACAACAACAACGTCAAATAAACAACAACAACAACAACGTCAAATAAACAACAACAACAACAACGTCAAATAAACAACAACAACAACAATAACAACAACAACAACAACAACAACGTCAAATAAACAACAACAACAACATCAATTAAACAACAACGTCAAATAAACAACAACAAAAACAACAACAACATCAACAACAACAAAAACGTCAAATAAACAACAACAATAACGTCAACAACAACAACTACGTCAAATAAACAAAAACAACAACGTCAAATAAACATAACAACAACAACAACAACGTCAAATAAACAACAACAACAACGTCAAATAAACAACAACAACGTCAAATAAACAACAACAACAACGTCAAATAAACAACAACAACAATGTCAAATAAACAACAACAACAACAACACCGTCAACAACAACAACAATGTCAAATAAACAACAACAACAACAACAATGTCAAATAAACAACAACAACAACAACAACACCGTCAACAACAACAACAATGTCAAATAAACAACAACAACAACAGCGTCAAATAAACAACAACAACAACTATGTCAACAACAACAACAACGTCAAATAAACAACAACAACAACAACGTCAAGTAAACAACAACAACAACAACAACAACAACAACAACAACAACAACGTCAAATAAACAACAACAACAACAATGTCAAATAAACAACAACAACAACACCGTCAACAACAACAACAATGTCAAATAAACAACAACAACTTCAAATAAACAACAACAACTATGTCAAATAAACAACAACAACAATAACAACAACAACGTCAAATAAACAACAACAACAACAACAACAACGTCAAATAAACAACAACAACAACAACAACATCAATTAAACAACAACAACAACGTCAAATAAACAACAACAAAAACAACAATAACATCAACAACAACAAAAACGTCAAATAAACAACAACAATAACGTCAACAACAACAACTACGTCAAATAAACAAAAACAACAACGTCAAATAAACATAACAACAACAACAACGTCAAATAAACAACAACAACAACGTCAAATAAACAACAACAACGTCAAATAAACAACAACAACAACAACGTCAAATAAACAACAACAACAATGTCAAATAAACAACAACAACAACAACACCGTCAACAACAACAACAATGTCAAATAAACAACAACAACAACAGCGTCAAATAAACAACAACAACAACAACTATGTCAACAACAACAATGTCAAATAAATAACAACAACAACAACGTCAAGTAAACAACAACAACAACAACAACAACGTCAAATAAACAACAACAACAACAATGTCAAATAAACAACAACATTAACAACACCGTCAACAACAACAACAATGTCAAATAAACAACAACAACGTCAAATAAACAACAACAACAACTATGTCAATAACAACAACAACGTCAAATAAACAACAACAACTACGTCAAGTAAATAACCACAACAACAACGTCAAATAAACAACAACAACAACAACATCAAATAAAAAAACGTCAAATTAACAACAACAACAACGTCAACAACAACAACAAAGTCAAATAAACCACAACAATAACAATAACAACATCAACAACAACAACAACGTCAAATAAACAACAACAACAAAAACAACGTCAACAACGTCAACAACAACGTCAAATAAACAACAACAACAACGTCAAATAAACAATAACAACAACAATGTCAAATAAACAACAACAACAACGTCAAATAAACAACAACAACAACGTCAATAACAACAACAACAACGTCAAATAAACAACAACAACAACGTTAAATAAACAACAACAACAACGTCAAATAAACAACAACAACAACAACAACAATAATAACAACAACGTCAAATAAACAACACCAACAACAACGTTAAATAAACAACAACAACAACGTCAAATAAACAAAAACAAAAACAAAAACATCAAATAAACAACAACAACAACAACAACAACGTCAGCAACAACAACTACGTCAAATAAATAACAACAACAACGTCAAATAAACAATAACAACAACAACAACGTCAAATAAACAACAACAACAACAACAACAACAACAACAACAACGTCAAATAAACAACAACAATGTCAAATAAAGAACAACAACAACAACAACAACAACGTCAAATAAACAACAACGTCAACAACAACAACAACGTCAAATAAACAACAACAACAACTAAGTCAACAACAACGACAACAACGTCAAATAAACAACAACAACAACAATGTCAAATAAACAACAACAACGTCAACAACAACAACAATGTAAAATAAACAACAACAACAACGTCAAATAAACAACAACAACAACGTCAACAACAACAACAACGTCAAATAAACAACAACAACAACAACTATGTCAACAACAATAACAACGTCAAATAAACAACAATAACAACAACAACAACAACGTCAAATAAACAACAACAACAACGTCAAATGAACAACAACAACAACACTGTCAAATAAACAACAACAACAACGTCAAATAAACAACAACAACAACAACGTCAATAAAACAACAATAAAAACAACGTCAACAACAACAACAACGTCAAATAAACAACAACAACAACAACGTCAAATAAACAATAACAACAACGTCAAATAAACAATAACAACAATAACAACAATGTCAAATAAACAACAATAACAACGTCAAATAAACAACAACAACAACAACGTCAACAACAACAACAACGTCAAATAAACAACAACAACAACAACGTCAAATAAACAACAACAACAACGTCAAATAAACAACAACAATAACAACAACAACAACAACAACAACGTCAAATAAACAACAACAACAACATCAATTAAACAACAACGTCAAATAAACAACAACAAAAACAACAACAACATCAACAACAACAACAAAAACGTCAAATAAACAACAACAATAACGTCAACAACAACAACTACGTCAAATAAACAAAAACAACAACGTCAAATAAACATAACAACAACAACAACGTCAAATAAACAACAACAACAACGTCAAATAAACAACAACAACGTCAAATAAACAACAACAACAACGTCAAATAAACAACAACAACAATGTCAAATAAACAACAACAACAACAACACCGTCAACAACAACAACAATGTCAAATAAACAACAACAACAACAACAATGTCAAATAAACAACAACAACAACAACAACAACACCGACAACAACAACAACAATGTCAAATAAACAATAACAACAACAGCGTCAAATAAACAACAACAACAATTATGTCAACAACAACAACAACGTCAAATAAACAACAACAACAACAACGTCAAGTAAACAACAACAACAACAACAACAACAACGTCAAATAAACAACAACAACAACAATGTCAAATAAACAACAACAACAACACCGTCAACAACAACAACAATGTCAAATAAACAACAACAACGTCAAATAAACAACAACAACTATGTCAAATAAACAACAACAACAATAACAACAACAACGTCAAATAAACAACAACAACAACAACAACAACAACAACAACAACAACGTCAAATAAACAACAACAACAACAACAACATCAATTAAACAACAACAACAACGTCAAATAAACAACAACAAAAACAACAACAACATCAACAACAACAAAAACGTCAAATAAACAACAACAATAACGTCAACAACAACAACTACGTCAAATAAACAACAACAACAACGTCAAATAAACATAACAACAACAACAACGTCAAATAAACAACAACAACAACGTCAAATAAACAACAACAACGTCAAATAAACAACAACAACAATAACGTCAAATAAACAACAACAACAATGTCAAATAAACAACAACAACAACAACAACAACACCGTCAACAACAACAACAATGTCAAATAAACAACAACAACAACAGCGTCAAATAAACAACAACAACAACAACTATGTCAACAACAACAACGTCAAATAAATAACAACAACAACAACGTCAAGTAAACAACAACAACAACAACAACAACAACAACGTCAAATAAATAACAACAACAACAATGTCAAATAAACAACAACAACAACAACACCGTCAACAACAACAACAATGTCAAATAAACAACAACAACGTCAAATAAACAACAACAACAACTATGTCAATAACAACAACAACGTCAAATAAACAACAACAACTACGTCAAGTAAATAACCACAACAACAACAACAACGTCAAATAAATAACAACAACAACAACATCAAATAAAAAAACAACAACAACAACGTCAAATTAACAACAACAACAACAACAACGTCAACAACAACAACAAAGTCAAATAAACAACAACAAAAACAATAACAACATCAACAACAACAACAACGTCAAATAAACAACAACAACAACAACAACGTCAACAACGTTAACAACAACGTCAAATAAACAACAACAACAACGTCAAATAAACAATAACAACAACAATGTCAAATAAACAACAACAACAACGTCAAATAAACAACAACAACAACGTCAATAACAACAACAACAACGTCAAATAAACAACAACAACAACGTTAAATAAACAACAACAACAACGTCAAATAAACAACAACAACAACAATAATAACAACAACGTCAAATAAACAACACCAACAACAACGTTAAATAAACAACAACAACAACGTCAAATAAACAAAAACAAAAACAAAAACATCAAATAAACAACAACAACAACAACAACAACGTCAGCAACAACAACTACGTCAAATAAATAACAACAACAACGTCAAATAAACAATAACAACAACAACAACGTCAAATAAACAACAACAACAACGTCAAATAAACAACAACAATGTCAAATAAAGAACAACAACAACAACAACGTCAAATAAACAACAACGTCAACAACAACAACGTCAAATAAACAACAACAACAACTAAGTCAACAACAACGACAACAACGTCAAATAAACAACAACAACAACAACAACGTCAAATAAACAACAACAACAACGTCAACAACAACAACAACAACAATGTCAAATAAACAACAACAACCTCAACAACAACAACAATGTAAAATAAACAACAACAACAACGTCAAATAAACAACAACAACAACGTCAACAACAACAACAACGTCAAATAAACAACAACAACAACGTCAACAACAACAACAACGTCAAATAAACAACAACAACAACAACTATGTCAACAACAACAACAACAATGTCAAATAAACAACAATAACAACAACAACAACAACAACGTCAAATAAACAACAACAACAACGTCAAATGAACAACAACAACAACACTGTCAAATAAACAACAACAACAACGTCAAATAAACAACAACAACAACAACGTCAATAAAACAACAATAAAAACAACATCAACAACAACAACAACGTCAAATAAACAACAACAACAACAACGTCAAATAAACAATAACAACAACGTCAAATAAACAATAACAACAATAACAACAATGTCAAATAAACAACAATAACAACGTCAAATAAACAACAACAACAACAACGTCAACAACAACAACAACGTCAAATAAACAACAACAACAACAACGTCAAATAAACAACAACAACAACAACGTCAAATAAACAACAACAACAACAACAACAATAACAACAACAACAACAACAACGTCAAATAAACAACAACAACAACAACATCAATTAAACAACAACGTCAAATAAACAACAACAAAAACAACAACAACATCAACAACAACAAAAACGTCAAATAAACAACAACAACAACAACGTCAAATAAACAATAACAACAACGTCAAATAAACAATAACAACAATAACAACAATGTCAAATAAACAACAATAACAACGTCAAATAAACAACAACAACAACAACGTCAACAACAACAACAACGTCAAATAAACAACAACAACAACAACGTCAAATAAACAACAACAACAACAACGTCAAATAAACAACAACAACAACAATAACAACAACAACAACAACAACAACAACGTCAAATAAACAACAACAACAACATCAATTAAACAACAACGTCAAATAAACAACAACAAAAACAACAACAACATCAACAACAACAAAAACGTCAAATAAACAACAACAATAACGTCAACAACAACAACTACGTCAAATAAACAAAAACAACAACGTCAAATAAACATAACAACAACAACAACAACGTCAAATAAACAACAACAACAACGTCAAATAAACAACAACAACGTCAAATAAACAACAACAACAACGTCAAATAAACAACAACAACAATGTCAAATAAACAACAACAACAACAACACCGTCAACAACAACAACAATGTCAAATAAACAACAACAACAACAACAACAATGTCAAATAAACAACAACAACAACAACAACACCGTCAACAACAACAACAATGTCAAATAAACAACAACAACAACAGCGTCAAATAAACAACAACAACAACTATGTCAACAACAACAACAACGTCAAATAAACAACAACAACAACAACGTCAAGTAAACAACAACAACAACAACAACAACAACAACAACGTCAAATAAACAACAACAACAACAATGTCAAATAAACAACAACAACAACACCGTCAACAACAACAACAATGTCAAATAAACAACAACAACTTCAAATAAACAACAACAACTATGTCAAATAAACAACAACAACAATAACAACAACAACGTCAAATAAACAACAACAACAACAACAACAACGTCAAATAAACAACAACAACAACAACATCAATTAAACAACAACAACAACGTCAAATAAACAACAACAAAAACAACAATAACATCAACAACAACAAAAACGTCAAATAAACAACAACAATAACGTCAACAACAACAACTACGTCAAATAAACAAAAACAACAACGTCAAATAAACATAACAACAACAACAACGTCAAATAAACAACAACAACAACGTCAAATAAACAACAACAACGTCAAATAAACAACAACAACAACAACGTCAAATAAACAACAACAACAATGTCAAATAAACAACAACAACAACAACACCGTCAACAACAACAACAATGTCAAATAAACAACAACAACAACAGCGTCAAATAAACAACAACAACAACAACTATGTCAACAACAACAATGTCAAATAAATAACAACAACAACAACGTCAAGTAAACAACAACAACAACAACAACAACAACAACGTCAAATAAACAACAACAACAACAATGTCAAATAAACAACAACATTAACAACACCGTCAACAACAACAACAATGTCAAATAAACAACAACAACGTCAAATAAACAACAACAACAACTATGTCAATAACAACAACAACAACGTCAAATAAACAACAACAACTACGTCAAGTAAATAACCACAACAACAACGTCAAATAAACAACAACAACAACAACATCAAATAAAAAAACGTCAAATTAACAACAACAACAACAACGTCAACAACAACAACAAAGTCAAATAAACCACAACAATAACAATAACAACATCAACAACAACAACAACGTCAAATAAACAACAACAACAAAAACAACGTCAACAACGTCAACAACAACGTCAAATAAACAACAACAACAACGTCAAATAAACAATAACAACAACAATGTCAAATAAACAACAACAACGTCAAATAAACAACAACAACAACGTCAATAACAACAACAACAACGTCAAATAAACAACAACAACAACGTTAAATAAACAACAACAACAACGTCAAATAAACAACAACAACAACAACAACAATAATAACAACAACGTCAAATAAACAACACCAACAACAACGTTAAATAAACAACAACAACAACGTCAAATAAACAAAAACAAAAACAAAAACATCAAATAAACAACAACAACAACAACAACAACGTCAGCAACAACAACTACGTCAAATAAATAACAACAACAACGTCAAATAAACAATAACAACAACAACAACGTCAAATAAACAACAACAACAACAACAACAACAACGTCAAATAAACAACAACAATGTCAAATAAAGAACAACAACAACAACAACAACAACGTCAAATAAACAACAACGTCAACAACAACAACAACGTCAAATAAACAACAACAACAACTAAGTCAACAACAACGACAACAACGTCAAATAAACAACAACAACAACAATGTCAAATAAACAACAACAACGTCAACAACAACAACAATGTAAAATAAACAACAACAACAACGTCAAATAAACAACTACAACAACGTCAACAACAACAACAACGTCAAATAAACAACAACAACAACAACTATGTCAACAACAACAACAACGTCAAATAAACAACAATAACAACAACAACAACAACGTCAAATAAACAACAACAACAACGTCAAATGAACAACAACAACAACACTGTCAAATAAACAACAACAACAACGTCAAATAAACAACAACAACAACAACGTCAATAAAACAACAATAAAAACAACGTCAACAACAACAACAACGTCAAATAAACAACAACAACAACAACGTCAAATAAACAATAACAACAACGTCAAATAAACAATAACAACAATAACAACAATGTCAAATAAACAACAATAACAACGTCAAATAAACAACAACAACAACAACGTCAACAACAACAACAACGTCAAATAAACAACAACAACAACAACGTCAAATAAACAACAACAACAACGTCAAATAAACAACAACAATAACAACAACAACAACAACAACAACGTCAAATAAACAACAACAACAACATCAATTAAACAACAACGTCAAATAAACAACAACAAAAACAACAACAACATCAACAACAACAACAAAAACGTCAAATAAACAACAACAATAACGTCAACAACAACAACTACGTCAAATAAACAAAAACAACAACGTCAAATAAACATAACAACAACAACAACGTCAAATAAACAACAACAACAACGTCAAATAAACAACAACAACGTCAAATAAACAACAACAACAACGTCAAATAAACAACAACAACAATGTCAAATAAACAACAACAACAACAACACCGTCAACAACAACAACAATGTCAAATAAACAACAACAACAACAACAATGTCAAATAAACAACAACAACAACAACAACACCGACAACAACAACAACAATGTCAAATAAACAACAACAACAACAGCGTCAAATAAACAACAACAACAATTATGTCAACAACAACAACAACGTCAAATAAACAACAACAACAACAACGTCAAGTAAACAACAACAACAACAACAACAACAACGTCAAATAAACAACAACAACAACAATGTCAAATAAACAACAACAACAACACCGTCAACAACAACAACAATGTCAAATAAACAACAACAACGTCAAATAAACAACAACAACTATGTCAAATAAACAACAACAACAATAACAACAACAACGTCAAATAAACAACAACAACAACAACAACAACAACAACAACAACGTCAAATAAACAACAACAACAACAACAACATCAATTAAACAACAACAACAACGTCAAATAAACAACAACAAAAACAACAACAACATCAACAACAACAAAAACGTCAAATAAACAACAACAATAACGTCAACAACAACAACTACGTCAAATAAACAAAAACAACAACGTCAAATAAACATAACAACAACAACAACGTCAAATAAACAACAACAACAACGTCAAATAAACAACAACAACGTCAAATAAACAACAACAACAACAACGTCAAATAAACAACAACAACAATGTCAAATAAACAACAACAACAACAACAACACCGTCAACAACAACAACAATGTCAAATAAACAACAACAACAACAGCGTCAAATAAACAACAACAACAACAACTATGTCAACAACAACAACGTCAAATAAATAACAACAACAACAACGTCAAGTAAACAACAACAACAACAACAACAACAACGTCAAATAAACAACAACAACAACAATGTCAAATAAACAACAACAACAACAACACCGTCAACAACAACAACAATGTCAAATAAACAACAACAACGTCAAATAAACAACAACAACAACTATGTCAATAACAACAACAACGTCAAATAAACAACAACAACTACGTCAAGTAAATAACCACAACAACAACAACAACGTCAAATAAATAACAACAACAACAACATCAAATAAAAAAACAACAACAACAACGTCAAATTAACAACAACAACAACAACAACGTCAACAACAACAACAAAGTCAAATAAACAACAACAAAAACAATAACAACATCAACAACAACAACAACGTCAAATAAACAACAACAACAACAACAACGTCAACAACGTTAACAACAACGTCAAATAAACAACAACAACAACGTCAAATAAACAATAACAACAACAATGTCAAATAAACAACAACAACAACGTCAAATAAACAACAACAACAACGTCAATAACAACAACAACAACGTCAAATAAACAACAACAACAACGTTAAATAAACAACAACAACAACGTCAAATAAACAACAACAACAACAATAATAACAACAACGTCAAATAAACAACACCAACAACAACGTTAAATAAACAACAACAACAACGTCAAATAAACAAAAACAAAAACAAAAACATCAAATAAACAACAACAACAACAACAACAACGTCAGCAACAACAACTACGTCAAATAAATAACAACAACAACGTCAAATAAACAATAACAACAACAACAACGTCAAATAAACAACAACAACAACGTCAAATAAACAACAACAATGTCAAATAAAGAACAACAACAACAACAACAACGTCAAATAAACAACAACGTCAACAACAACAACAACGTCAAATAAACAACAACAACAACTAAGTCAACAACAACGACAACAACGTCAAATAAACAACAACAACAACAACAACGTCAAATAAACAACAACAACAACAACGTCAACAACAACAACAACAACAATGTCAAATAAACAACAACAACGTCAACAACAACAACAATGTAAAATAAACAACAACAACAACGTCAAATAAACAACAACAACAACGTCAACAACAACAACAACGTCAAATAAACAACAACAACAACAACTATGTCAACAACAACAACAACAACGTCAAATAAACAACAATAACAACAACAACAACAACAACGTCAAATAAACAACAACAACAACGTCAAATGAACAACAACAACAACACTATCAAATAAACAACAACAACAACGTCAAATAAACAACAACAACAACAACAACGTCAATAAAACAACAATAAAAACAACGTCAACAACAACAACAACGTCAAATAAACAACAACAACAACAACGTCAAATAAACAATAACAACAACGTCAAATAAACAATAACAACAATAACAACAATGTCAAATAAACAACAATAACAACGTCAAATAAACAACAACAACAACAACGTCAACAACAACAACAACAATGTCAACAACAACAACAACAACGTCAAATAAACAACAACAACAACAACTATGTCAACAACAACAACAACGTCAAATAAACAACAACAACAACAACGTCAAATAAACAACAACGTCAAATAAACAACAACAACAACACCGTCAAATAAACAACAACAACAACGTCAAATAAATAACAACAACAACGTCAAATAAACAATAACAACAACAACAACAACGTCAACAACAACGTCAAATAAACAACAACAACGTCAAATAAACAACAACAACATCAAATAAACAACAAAAACAACGTCAACAACAACAATAACAACAATGTCAAATAAACAACAACAACAACAATAACAACAACGTCGACAACAACAACTACGTCAAATAAACAACAACAACAACGTAAAATAAACAACAAAAACAACTATGTCAACAACAACAACAACGTCAAATAAACAACAACATCAACAACGTCAAATAAACAACAACAACAACAACGTCAATAACAACAACAATGTCAAGTAAACAACAACAACAACAACGTCAAATAACCAACAACAACAACAACAACGTCAATAACAACAACAACAACGTCAAAAAAACAACAACGTCAACAACAACAAATACGTGAAATAAAAACAACAACTATGTCAACAACAACAACATCAAATAAACAACAACAACAACAACGTCAACAACAACAACGTCAAATAAACAAAAAAAAACAATAACAACGTCAAATAAACAACAACAACAACACCGTCAAATAAACAACCACAACAACGTCAAATAAACAACAACAACAATGTTAAATAAACAACAACAACAACAACAACGTCAACAACAACAACAACAACGTCAAATAAACAACAACAACAACAACTATGTCAACAACAACAACAACGTCAAATAAACAACAACAACAACAAGAACAACGTCAACAACAAGAACAACGTCAAATAAACAACAACAACAACAACGTCAAATAAACAACAACAACAACACCGTCAAATAAACAACAACAACAATAACGTCAAATAAACAACAACAACAACAACAACAACAACGTCAAATAAACAACAACAACAACGTCAATGAAACAATAACAACAACAACAACATCAACAACAACAACGTCAAATAAACAACAACAACGTCAAATAAACAACAACAACGTCAAATCAACAACAAAAACAACGTCAACAACAACAACAATGTTAAATAAACAACAACAACAACAATAACAACAACGTCGACAACAACAACTACGTCAAATAAACAACAACAACAACGTAAAATAAACAACAAAAACAACTATGTCAACCACAACAACAACGTCAAATAAACAACAACATCAACAACGTCAAATAAACAACAACAACAACAACAACGTCAATAACAACAACAATGTCAAGTAAACAACAACAACAACAACAACGTCAAATAAACAACAACAACAACAACAACGTCAATAACAACAACAACAACGTCAAAAAAACAACAACGTCAACAACAACAAATACGTGAAATAAAAACAACAACTATGTCAACAACAACAACATCAAATAAACAACAACAACAACAACGTCAACAACAACAACGTCAAATAAACAAAAAAACAATAACAACGTCAAATAAACAACAACAACAACAACACCGTCAAATAAACAACCACAACAACGTCAAATAAACAACAACAACAATGTTAAATAAACAACAACAACAACGTCAAATAAACAACAACAACAACGTCAACAACAACAACAACAACAACGTCAAATAAACAACAACAACAACAACAACTATGTCAACAACAACAACAACGTCAAATAAACAACAACAACAACGTCAAAAACAAGAACAACGTCAAATAAACAACAACAACAACAACGTCAAATAAATAACAACAACAACACCGTCAAATAAACAACAACAACAACGTCAAATAAACAACAACAACAACAACGTCAAATAAACAACAACAACAACAATGTCAAATAAACAACAACAAAAACAACGTCAACAACAACAACGTCAAATAAACAACAACAACAACAACAATGTCAACAACAACAACAACGTCAAATAAACAACAACAACAACGTCAAATAAACAATAACAACAACAACAACAATGTCAAATAAACAACAACAACAACAACATCAAATAAACAACAACAACAACAACAACAACGTAAAAAAACAACAACAACGTCAAATAAACAACAACAACAACAACGTCAAATAAACAACAACAACAACATCAACAATGTCAAATAAACAACAACAACAACAACATCAAATAAACAATAACAACAACAACAATAACAACAACAACAACAACGTCAAATAAACAACAACAACAACAACAACGTCAATTAAACAACAACAACAACAACGTCAAATAAACAACAACAAAAACAATAACAACATCAACAACAACAAAAACGTCAAATAAACAACAACAACAACAACAACAACATCAACAACAACAACTACGTCAAATAAACAACAACAACAACGTCAAATAAACAATAACAACAACAACAACGTCAACAACAACAACGTCAAATAAACAACAACAACAACGTCAAGTAAATAACAACAACAACAACAACAACGTCGAATAAACAACAACAACAACAACAACATCAAATAAAAAAACAACAACAACAACGTCAAATAAACAACAACAACAACAACAACAACAATGTCAACAACAACAACAACGTCAAATAAACAACAACAACAACAACGTCAATAACTACAACAACAACGTCAAATAAACAACAACAACAACGTCAAATAAACAACAACAACAACAACGTCAACAACAACAACAATGTCTAATAAACAACAACAACAGCGTCAAATAAACAACAACAACAACAACAACGTCAACAACAACAACAACGTCAAATAAACAACAACAACAATAACGTCAAATAAACAATAACAACAACAACAACGTCAAATAAACAACAACAACAACAACGTCAATAACAACAACAACGTCAAATAAACAACAACAACGTCAAATAAACAAAAACAACAACGTCAACAACAACAACAACGTCAAATAAACAACAACAACAACGTCAACAACGTCAACAACAACGTCAAATAAACAACAACAACAACAACAACGTCAAATAAACAATAACAACAACAATGTCAAATAAACAACAACAACAACGTCAAATAAACAAAAAAACAACAACGTCAATAACAACAACAACAACAACGTCAAATAAACAACAACAACAACGTCAAATAAACAACAACAACAATAATAACAACAACAACAACAACAACAACATCAACAACGTCAAATAAACAAAAACAAAAACAACAACAACATCAACAACAACAAAAACGTCAAATAAACAACAACAACAACAACAACAACTTCAACAACAACAACTACGTCAAATAAATAACAACAACAATGTCAAATAAACAATAACAACAACAACGTCAAATAAACAACAACAACAACGTCAAATAAACAACAACAACGTTAAATAAAGAACAACAACAACAACAACAATGTCAAATAAACAACAACAACGTCAACAACAACAACAACAACACTGTCAACAACAACAACAATACCAAATAAACAACAACAACAACGTCAAATAAACAACAACAACAACGTCAACAACAACAACGTGAAATAAACAACAACGTCAACAACAACAACGTGAAATAAACAACAACAACTATGTCAACAACAACAACAACTTCAAATAAACAACAACAACAACAACAATAATGTCACTAACAACAACAACAACGTCAAATAAACAACAACAACAATAACAACGTCAAATAAACAACAACAACACCGTCACATAAACAACAACAACAACGTCAAATAGACAACAACAACAACGTCAAATAAACAACAACAACAACAACGTCAAATAAACAACAACAACAACAACGTCAACAACAACAACAACGTCAAATAAACAACAACAACAACAACAACTATGTCAACAACAACAACAACGTCAAATAAACAACAACAACAAGAACGTCAAATAAACAACAACGTCAAATAAACAACAACAACAACAACGTCAAATAAACAACAACAACAACAACGTCAACAACGTCAACAACAACGTCAAATAAAGAACAACAACAACAACGTCAAATAAACAATAACAACAACAATGTCAAATAAACAACAACAACAACAACAACAACAACGTCAAATAAACAACAACAACAACAACGTCAATAACAACAACAACAACGTCAAATAAACAACAACAACAACAACGTCAAATAAACAACAACAACAACAACGTCAAATAAACAACAACAACAACAACGTCAAATAAACAATAATAACAACAACAACATCAAAACAACAACGTCAAATGAACAACACCAACAACAACGTCAAATAAACAACAACAACAACGTCAAATAAACCAAAACAAAAACAACAACAACATCAACAACAACAAAAACGTCAAATAAACAACAACAACAACAACGTCAACAACAACAACTACGTCAAATATATAACAACAACAACGTCAAATAAACAATAACAACAACAACAACGTCAAATAAACAACAACAACAACAACAACAACGTTAAATAAACAACAACAACAATAACAACGTCAAATAAACAACAACAACAACAACACCGTCAAATAAACAACAACAACAACAACGTCAAATAAATAACAACAACAACAACGTCAAATAAACAACAACAACAACAACGTCAAATAAACAACAACAACAACGTCAAATAAACAACAACAACAACAACAACAATGTCAACAACAACAACAACAACGTCAAATAAACAACAACAACAACTATGTCAACAACAACAACAACGTCAAATAAACAACAACAACAACAACGTCAAATAAACAACAACGTCAAATAAACAACAACAACAACACCGTCAAATAAACAACAACAACAACGTCAAATAAATAACAACAACAACGTCAAATAAACAATAACAACAACAACAACGTCAACAACAACGTCAAATAAACAACAACAACGTCAAATAAACAACAACAACGTCAAATAAACAACAAAAACAACGTCAACAACAACAATAACAACAATGTCAAATAAACAACAACAACAACAATAACAACAACGTCGACAACAACAACTACGTCAAATAAACAACAACAACAACGTAAAATAAACAACAAAAACAACTATGTCAACAACAACAACAACGTCAAATAAACAACAACATCAACAACGTCAAATAAACAACAACAACAACAACGTCAATAACAACAACAATGTCAAGTAAACAACAACAACAACAACGTCAAATAACCAACAACAACAACAACAACGTCAATAACAACAACAACAACGTCAAAAAAACAACAACGTCAACAACAACAAATACGTGAAATAAAAACAACAACTATGTCAACAACAACAACATCAAATAAACAACAACAACAACAACGTCAACAACAACAACGTCAAATAAACAAAAAAAAAACAATAACAACGTCAAATAAACAACAACAACAACACCGTCAAATAAACAACCACAACAACGTCAAATAAACAACAACAACAATGTTAAATAAACAACAACAACAACAACAACGTCAACAACAACAACAACGTCAAATAAACAACAACAACAACAACTATGTCAACAACAACAACAATGTCAAATAAACAACAACAACAACAACAACAACGTCAAATAAACAACAACAACAACAACGTCAAATAAACAACAACAACAACACCGTCAAATAAACAACAACAACAAAAACGTCAAATAAACAACAACAACAACAACAACAACAACAACAACGTCAAATAAACAACAACAACAACAACGTCAATGAAACAATAACAACAACAACAACATCAACAACAACAACGTCAAATAAACAACAACAACGTCAAATAAACAACAACAACGTCAAATCAACAACAAAAACAACGTCAACAACAACAACAACAATGTCAAATAAACAACAACAACAACAATAACAACAACGTCGACAACAACAACTACGTCAAATAAACAACAACAACAACGTAAAATAAACAACAACAACAACGTAAAATAAACAACAAAAACAACTATGTCAACAACAACAACAACGTCAAATAAACAACAACATCAACAACGTCAAATAAACAACAACAACAACAACGTCAATAACAACAACAATGTCAAGTAAACAACAACAACAACAACAACGTCAAATAAACAACAACAACAACAACAACGTCAATAACAACAACAACAACGTCAAAAAAACAACAACGTCAACAACAACAAATACGTGAAATAAAAACAACAACTATGTCAACAACAACAACATCAAATAAACAACAACAACAACAACGTCAACAACAACAACGTCAAATAAACAAAAAAACAATAAAAACGTCAAATAAACAACAACAACAACAACACCGTCAAATAAACAACCACAACAACGTCAAATAAACAACAACAACAATGTTAAATAAACAACAACAACAACGTCAAATAAACAACAACAACAACGTCAACAACAACAACAACAACAACGTCAAATAAACAACAACAACAACAACAACTATGTCAACAACAACAACAACGTCAAATAAACAACAACAACAACAACGTCAAAAACAAGAACAACGTCAAATAAACAACAACAACAACAACGTCAAATAAACAACAACAACAACACCGTCAAATAAACAACAACAACAACGTCAAATAAACAACAACAACAACAACGTCAAATAAACAACAACAACAACAATGTCAAATAAACAACAACAAAAACAACGTCAACAACAACAACGTCAAATAAACAACAACAACAACAACAATGTCAACAACAACAACAACGTCAAATAAACAACAACAACAACGTCAAATAAACAATAACAACAACAACAACAATGTCAAATAAACAACAACAACAACAACATCAAATAAACAACAACAACAACAACAACGTAAAAAAACAACAACAACGTCAAATAAACAACAACAACAACAACGTCAAATAAACAACAACAACAACGTCAACAATGTCAAATAAACAACAACAACAACAACATCAAATAAACAATAACAACAACAACAATAACAACAACAACAACAACGTCAAATAAACAACAACAATAACAACGTCAATTAAACAACAACAACAACGTCAAATAAACAACAACAAAAACAATAACAACATCAACAACAACAAAAACGTCAAATAAACAACAACAACAACAACAACAACTACATCAACAACAACAACTACGTCAAATAAACAACAACAACAACGTCAAATAAACAATAACAACAACAACAACGTCAACAACAACAACGTCAAATAAACAACAACAACAACGTCAAGTAAATAACAACAACAACAACAACAACGTCAAATAAACAACAACAACAACAACAACAACATCAAATAAAAAAACAACAACAACAACGTCAAATAAACAACAACAACAACAACAACAATGTCAACAACAACAACAACAACGTCAAATAAACAACAACAACAACAACGTCAATAACTACAACAACAACGTCAAATAAACAACAACAACAACGTCAAATAAACAACAACAACAACAACAACGTCAACAACAACAACAACAACGTCAAATAAACAACAACAACAACGCCAACAACAACAACAACGTCAAATAAACAACAACAACGTCAACAACGTCAACAACGTCAACAACAACGTCAAATAAACAACAACAACAACGTCAAGTAAACAACAACAACAACGTCAAATAAACAACAACAACAACAACAACAACGTCAACAACAACAATAACAACGTCAAATAAACAACAACAACAACAACTATGTCAACAACAACAACAACGTCAAATAAACAACAACAACAACGTCAAATAAACAACAACAACAACGACGTCAATAACTACAACAACAACGTCAAATAAACAACAACAACAACGTCAAATAAACAACAACAACAACAACAACAACGTCAACAACAACAACAACAACGTCAAATAAACAACAACAACAACGCCAACAACAACAACAACGTCAAATAAACAACAACAACGTCAACAACGTCAACAACAACGTCAAATAAACAACAACAACAACAACGTCAAGTAAACAACAACAACAACGTCAAATAAACAACAACAACAACAACGTCAACAACAACAATAACAACGTCAAATAAACAACAACAACAACAACTATGTCAACAACAACAACAACGTCAAATAAACAACAACGTCAAATAAACAACAACAACAACAACACCGTCAAATAAACAACAACAACAACAACAACGTCAAATAAATAACAACAACAACGTCAAATAAACAACAACAAAAACAACGTCAACAACAACAACAATGTCTAATAAACAACAACAACAACGTTAAATAAACAACAACAACAACAACAACAACGTCAACAACAACAACAACGTCAAATAAACAACAACAACAACAACGTCAAATAAACATTAACAACAACAACAACGTCAACAACAACAACGTCAAATAAACAACAACAATAACAACGTCAATAACAACAACAACGTCAAATAAACAACAACAACGTCAAATAAACAAAAACAACAACGTCAACAACAACAACAACAACGTCAAATAAACAACAACAACAACGTCAACAACGTCAACAACAACGTCAAATAAACAACAACAACAACAACAACGTCAAATAAACAATAACAACAACAATGTCAAATAAACAACAACAACAACGTCAAATAAACAAAAAAACAACAACGTTAATAACAACAACAACAACGTCAAATAAACAACAACAACAACGTCAAATAAACAACAACAACAACAATAATAACAACAACAACAACAACGTCAAATAAACAACAACAACAACATCAACAACGTCAAATAAACAAATACAAAAACAACAACAACATCAACAACAACAAAAACGTCAAATAAACAACAACAACAACAACAACAACAACTTCAACAACAACAACTACGTCAAATAAATAACAACAACAACGTCAAATAAACAATAACAACAACAACAACGTCAAATAAACAACAACAACAACGTCAAATAAACAACAACAACGTTAAATAAAGAACAACAACAACAACAATGTCAAATAAACAACAACAACGTCAACAACAACAACAACAACAACACTGTCAACAACAACAACAATACCAAATAAACAACAACAACAACGTCAAATAAACAACAACAACAACGTCAACAACAACAACGTGAAATAAACAAGAACAACTATGTCAACAACAACAACAACATCAAATAAACAACAACAACAACAACAATGTCACTAACAACAACAACAACGTCAAATAAACAACAACAACAATAACAACGTCAAATAAACAACAACAACACCGTCACATAAACAACAACAATAACAACGTCAAATAAACAACAACAACAACGTCAAATAAACAACAACAACAACAACAACATCAAATAAACAACAACAACAACAACGTCAACAACAACAACAACGTCAAATAAACAACAACAACAACAACAACGTCAAATAAACAACAACAACAACAACGTCAAATAAACAACAACGTCAAATAAACAACAACAACAACAACGTCAAATAAACAACAACAACAACAACGTCAACAACGTCAACAACAACGTCAAATAAAGAACAACAACAACAACAACGTCAAATAAACAATAACAACAACAATGTCAAATAAACAACAACAACAACAACAACGTCAAATAAACAACAACAACAACAACGTCAATAACAACAACAACAACGTCAAATAAACAACAACAACAACGTCAATTAAACAACAACAACAACGTCAAATAAACAACAACAACAACAACGTCAAATAAACAATAATAACAACAACAACAACAACAACAACAACAACAACAACGTCAAATGAACAACACCAACAACAACGTCAAATAAACAACAACAACAACGTCAAATAAACCAAAACAAAAACAACAACAACATCAACAACAACAAAAACGTCAAATAAACAACAACAACAACAACGTCAACAACAACAACTACGTTAAATATATAACAACAACAACGTCAAATAAACAATAACAACAACAACAACGTCAAATAAACAACAACAACAACAACAACAACGTTAAATAAACAACAACAACAATAACAACGTCAAATAAACAACAACAACAACAACAACACCGTCAAATAAACAACAACAACAACGTCAAATAAATAACAACAACAACAACGTCAAATAAACAACAACAACAACAACAACGTCAAATAAACAACAACAACAACGTCAAATAAACAACAACAACAACAACAATGTCAACAACAACAACAACAACGTCAAATAAACAACAACAACAACTATGTCAACAACAACAACAACGTCAAATAAACAACAACAACAACAACGTCAAATAAACAACAACGTCAAATAAACAACAACAACAACACCGTCAAATAAACAACAACAACAACGTCAAATAAATAACAACAACAATGTCAAATAAACAATAACAACAACAACAACGTCAACAACAACGTCAAATAAACAACAACAACGTCAAATAAACAACAAAAACAACGTCAACAACAACAATAACAACAATGTCAAATAAACAACAGCAACAACAATAAGAACAACGTCGACAACAACAACTACGTCAAATAAACAACAACAACAACGTAAAATAAACAACAAAAACAACTATGTCAACAACAACAACAACGTCAAATAAACAACAACATCAACAACGTCAAATAAACAACAACAATAACAACGTCAATAACAACAACAATGTCAAGTAAACAACAACAACAACAACGTCAAATAACCAACAACAACAACAACAACGTCAATAACAACAACAACAACAACGTCAAAAAAACAACAACGTCAACAACAACAAATACGTGAAATAAAAACAACAACTATGTCAACAATTACAACATCAAAAAACAACAACAACAACAACGTCAACAACAACAACGTCAAATAAACAAAAAAAAAACAATAACAACGTCAAATAAACAACAACAACAACACCGTCAAATAAACAACCACAACAACGTCAAATAAACAACAACAACAATGTTAAATAAACAACAACAACAACAACAACGTCAACAACAACAACAACAACGTCAAATAAACAATAACAACAACAACTATGTCAACAACAACAACAACGTCAAATAAACAACAACAACAACAACGTCAACAACAAGAACAACGTCAAATAAACAACAACAACAACAACGTCAAATAAACAACAACAACAACACCGTCAAATAAACAACAACAACAACAACGTCAAATAAACAACAACAACAACAACAACAACGTCAAATAAACAACAACAACAACAACGTCAAATAAACAACAACAAAAACAACGTCAACAACAACAACGTCAAATAAACAACAACAACAACAATGTCAACAACAACAACAACGTCAAATAAACAACAACAACGTCAAATAAACAATAACAACAACAACAACAATGTCAAATAAACAACAACAACAACAACATCAAATAAACAACAACAACAAGAACAACAACAACGTCAAATAAACAACAACAACAACGTCAATTAAACAATAACAACAACAACGTCAAATAAACAATAACAACAACAAAAAATAACAACAACAATAACAACGTCAAATAAACAACAACAACATCAATTAAACAACAACAACAACGTCAAATAAACAACAATAAAAACAATAACAACATCAACAACAACAAAAACGTCAAATAAATAACAACAACAACAACTACGTCAAATAAACAACAACAACAACGTCAAATAAACAATAACAACAACAACAACGTCAACAACAACAACGTCAAATAAACAACAACAACGTCAAATAAACAACAAAAACAACGTCAACAACAACAACAATGTCAAATAAACAACAACAACAATAATAACAACAACGTCGACAACAACAACTACGTCAAATAAACAACAACAACAACGTAAAATAAACAACAAAAACAACTATGTCAACAACAACAACAACGTCAAATAAACAACAACATCAACAACGTCAAATAAACAACAACAACAACAACAACGTCAATAACAACAACAATGTCAAGTAAACAACAACAACAACAACGTCAAATAAACAACAACAACAACGTTAATAACAACAACAACGTCAAAAAAACAACAACGTCAACAACAACAACAACGTGAAATAAAAACAACAACTATGTCAACAACAACAACATCAAATAAACAACAACGTCAACAACAACAACGTCAAATAAACAAAAAAAACAATAACAACGTCAAATAAACAACAACAACACCGTCAAATAAACAACAACAACAACGTCAAATAAACAACAACAACAATGTTAAATAAATAACAACAACAACGTCAAATAAACAACAACAACAACGTCAACAACAACAACAAGAACAACAACAACAACGTCAAATAAACAACAACAACAACTATTTCAACAACAACAACAACGTCAAATAAACAACAACAACAACAACGTCAACAACAAGAACAACGTCAAATAAACAACAACAACAACAACGTCAAATAAACAACAACAACAACACCGTCAAATAAACAACAACAACAACAACAACGTCAGATAAACAACAACAACAACAACGTCAAATAAACAACAACAAAAACAACGTCAACAACAACAACAACGTCAAATAAACAACAACAACAACAACGTCAACAACAACAACAACAACGTCAAATAAACAACAACAACAACAACGTCAAATAAACAATAACAACAACAACAATGTCAAATAAACAACAACAACAACAATGTCAAATAAACAACAAAAACAACAACAACGTCAACAACAACAACAACGTCAAATAAACAACAACAACAACGTCAAATAAACAACAACAACAATAAACAACAACAACAACAACAACAATAACAACAACAACAACAACAACGTCAAATAAACAACAACAACAACAACGTCAATTAAACAACAACAACAACGTCAAATAAACAACAACAAAAACAACAACAACATCAACAACAACAAAAATGTCAAATAAACAACAACAACAACAACATCAACAACAACAACTACGTCAAATAAACAACAACAACAACAACGTTAAATAAACAATAACAACAACAACAACGTCAAATAAACAACAACAACAACACCATCAAATAAACAACAACAACAACAACGTCAAATAAACAACAACAACGTCAAATAAACAACAACAAAAACAACGTCAACAACAACAACAATGTCAAATAAACAACAACAACAACAACAACGTCAAATAAACAACAACAACAACAACAACGTCAACAACAACAACAACGTCAAATAAACAACAACAACAACGTCAAATAAACAACAACAACAACAACAACAACAATAACAACAACAACAACGTCAAATAAACAACAACAACAACAACGTCAATTAAACAACAACAACAACAACGTCAAATAAACAACAACAAAAACAATAACAACATCAACAACAACAAAAACGTCAAATAAACAACAACAACAACATCAACAACAACAACAACGTCAAATAAACAACAACAACAACAACAACGTCAAATAAACAACAACAACGTCAATAACAACAACAACAACAACGTCAAAAAAACAACAACGTCAACAACAACAACGTGAAATAAACAAAAACAACAATAACAACGTCAAATAAACAACAACAACAACATCGTCAAATAAACAACAACATCAACGTCAAATAAACAACAACAACAATGTTAAATAAATAACAACAACAACGTCAAATAAACAACAACAACAACGTCAACAACAACAACAACGTCAAATAAACAACAACAACAACAACAACTATGTCAACAACAACAACGTCAAATAAACAACAACAACGTCAACAACAACAACAACGTCAAATAAACAACAACAACAACAACGTCAAATAAACAACAACAACACCGTCAAATAAACAACAACAACAACAACGTCAAATAAACAACAACAACAACAACGTCAAATAAACAACAACAAAAACAACGTCAACAGCAACAACAACGTCAAATAAACAACAACAACAACAACGTCAACAACAACAACAACGTCAAATAAACAACAACAACAACAACGTCAAATAAACAATAACAACAACAACAACAATGTCAAATAAACAACAACAACAACAACATCAAATAAACAACAACAACAACAACAACGTCAAATAAACAACAACAACAACAACGTCAATTAAACAACAACAACAACAACGTCAAATAAACAACAACAAAAACAATAACAACATCAACAACAACAAAAACATCAAATAAACAACAACAACAACAATATCAACAACAACAACTACGTCAAATAAACAACAATAACAACAACGTCAAATAAACAATAACAACAACAACTACGTCAAATAAACAACAACAACAACAACGTCAAATAAACAATAACAACAACAACATCGTCAAATAAACAACAACAACAACGTCAAGTAAATAACAACAACAACAACAACAACAACGTCAAATAAACAACAACAACAACAACAACAACAACATCAAATAAAAAAACAACAACAACAACGTCAAATAAACAACAACAACAACGTCAACAACAACAACAACGTCAAATAAACAACAACAACAACGTCAACAACTAGACCAACAACGTCAACAACTACAACAACAACGTCAAATAAACAACAACAACAACAACAACGTCAAATAAACAACAACAACAACGTCACCAACAACAACAACAACGTCAAATAAACAACAACAACAACGTCAACAACAACAACAACGTCAAATAAACAACAACAACGTCAACAACATCAACAACAACGTCAAATAAACAACAACAACAACAATGTCAAATAAACAACAACAACGTCAACAACAACGTCAAATAAACAACAACAACAACAACGTCAAATAAACAACAACAACAACGTCAAATAAACAACAACAACAACAACGTCAACAACAACAATAACAACGTCAAATAAACAACAACAACAACAACTATGTCAACAATAACAACAACGTCAAATAAACAACAACAACAACGTCAAATAAACAACAACAACAACGTCAAATAAACAACAACGTCAAATAAACAACAACAACAACAACGTCAAATAAATAACAACAACAACGTCAAATAAACAACAACAAAAACAACGTCAACAACAACAACAATGTCAAATAAACAACAACAACAACGTCAAATAAACAACAACAACAATAACAACGTCAACAACAACAACAACAACGTCAAATAAACAACAACAACAACATCAAATAAACAATAACAACAACAACGTCAAATAAACAATAACAACAACAACAATAACAACAACAACAACAACGTCAAATAAACAACAACAACAACGTCAATTAAACAACAACAACAACGTCAAATAAACAACAATAAAAACAATAACAACATCAACAACAACAAAAACGTCAAATAAATAACAACAACAACAACATCAACAACAACAACTACGTCAAATAAACAACAACAACAACGTCAAATAAACAATAACAACAACAACAACGTCAACAACAACAACGTCAAATAAACAACAACAACGTCAAATAAACAACAAAAACAACGTCAACAACAACAACAACAATGTCAAATAAACAACAACAACAACAATAACAACAACGTCGACAACAACAACTACGTCAAATAAACAACAACAACAACAACGTAAAATAAACAACAAAAACAACTATGTCAACAACAACAACAACGCCAAATAAACAACAACAACAACAACGTCAACAACAACAACAACAACGTCAAATAAACAACAACAACAACAACGTCAAATAAACAATAACAACAACGTCAACAACAACAACAACAACAACAACAACAACGTCAAATAAACAACAACCACAACTATGTCAACAACAACAACAACGTCAAATAAACAACAACAACAACAACGTCAACAACAAGAACAACGTCAAATAAACAACAACAACAACGTCAAATAAACAACAACAACAACGTCAAATAAAAAACAACAACAACAACAACAACAACAACGTCAAATAAAAAACAACAACAACAACAACAACAACAACAACGTCAACAACAACAATAACAACGTCAAATAAACAACAACAACAACAACGTCAAATAAACAACAACAACAACACCGTCAAATAAACAACAATAACAACGTCAAATAAACAACAACAACAACAACAACGTCAAATAAACAACAACAAAAACAACGTCAACAACAACAACAACGTCAAATAAACAACAACAACAACGTCAACAACAACAACAACAATGTCAAATAAACAACAACAACGTCAAATAAACAATAACAACAACAACAACAATGTCAAATAAACAACAACAACACCGTCAAATAAACAACAACAACAATGTCAAATAAACAACAACAACAACGTCAAATAAACAACAACAACAACGTCAACAACTACAACAACAACGTCAACAACTACAACAACAACGTCAAATAAACAACAACAACAACAACAACAACGTCAAATAAACAACAACAACAACGTCAACAACAACAACAACAACGTCAAATAAACAACAACAACAACGTCAACAACAACAACAACGTCAAATAAACAACAACAACGTCAACAACATCAACAACAACGTCAAATAAACAACAACAACAACAACAACGTCAAATAAACAACAACAACGTCAACAACGTCAACAACAACGTCAAATAAATAACAACAACAACAACGTCAAATAAACAACAACAACAACGTCAAATAAACAACAACAACAACAACGTCAACAACAACAATAACAACGTCAAATAAACAACAACAACAACAACTATGTCAACAATAACAACAACGTCAAATAAACAACAACAACAACGTCAAATAAATAACAACAACAACGTCAAATAAACAACAACGTCAAATAAACAACAACAACAACAACAACGTCAAATAAATAACAACAACAACGTCAAATAAACAACAACAAAAACAACGTCAACAACAACGACAATGTCAAATAAACAACAACAACGTCAAATAAACAACAACAACAACAACGTCAACAACAACAACAACAACGTCAAATAAACAACAACAACAACGTCAAATAAACAATAACAACAAGAACGTCAAATAAACAATAACAACAACAACAATAACAACAACAACAACAACAACGTCAAATAAACAACAACAACAACGTCAATTAAACAACAACAACAACGTCAATTAAACAACAACAACAACGTCAAATAAACAACAATAAAAACAATAACAACATCAACAACAACGTCAAATAAATAACAACAACAACAACATCAACAACAACAACTACGTCAAATAAACAACAACAACAACGTCAAATAAACAATAACAACAACAACAACGTCAACAACAACAACGTCAAATAAACAACAACAACGTCAAATAAACAACAAAAACAACGTCAACAACAACAACAACAATGTCAAATAAACAACAACAACAACAATAACAACAACGTCGACAACAACAACTACGTCAAATAAACAACAACAACAACAACGTAAAATAAACAACAAAAACAACTATGTCAACAACAACAACGTCAAATAAACAACAACAACAACAACGTCAACAACAACAACAACGTCAAATAAACAACAACAACAACAACAACGTCAAATAAACAATAACAACAACGTCAACAACAACAACAACAACAACAACAACAACAACAACAACAACAACAACGTCAAATAAACAACAACCACAACTATGTCAACAACAACAACAACGTCAAATAAACAACAACAACAACAACGTCAACAACAAGAACAACGTCAAATAAACAACAACAACAACGTCAAATAAACAACAACAACAACAACGTCAAATAAAAAACAACAACAACAACAACAACAACAACGTCAACAACAACAATAACAACGTCAAATAAACAACAACAACAACAACAACGTCAAATAAAAAACAACAACAACAACAACGTCAACAACAACAACAACAACGTCAAATAAACAACAACAACAACAACAACGTCAAATAAACAATAATAACAACAACAACATCAAAACAACAACGTCAAATGAACAACACCAACAACAACGTCAAATAAACAACAACAACAACGTCAAATAAACCAAAACAAAAACAACAACAACATCAACAACAACAAAAACGTCAAATAAACAACAAAAACAACAACGTCAACAACAACAACTACGTCAAATATATAACAACAACAACGTCAAATAAACAATAACAACAACAACAACGTCAAATAAACAACAACAACAACAACAACAACGTTAAATAAACAACAACAACAATAACAACGTCAAATAAACAACAACAACAACAACACCGTCAAATAAACAACAACAACAACAACAACGTCAAATAAATAACAACAACAACGACGTCAAATAAACAACAACAACAACAACGTCAAATAAACAACAACAACAACGTCAAATAAACAACAACAACAACAACAACAATGTCAACAACAACAACAACGTCAAATAAACAACAACAACAACAACTATGTCAACAACAACAACAACGTCAAATAAA